>DVZL01008867.1:0-10047 GCA_018236625.1 Lasaia peninsularis | reverse complement strand
CATATTGTGGTAGAATATGTTGGTATAATTAAAAACGTTTGTTTTGTAACAACTTTTTAACACACATACTATTATTCGGAAAATAAATAATTTCCATTTTATTTTTATTCCATTTCATATTATGATTAAAATAAAATTACCATAGTATTATGCTCAGTGGTTGATTTAAAAAACAGTTCTCGTATTAGATGGAAAGCTTAGTATATATTCTACTTATAAAATAACTGTATCTGTATATATGCTTCAAAGCACATTCATTTTTGTTTTTTTATCTATTAAAAATATTACCGGAAAGTGAAAATCCTAACTTCAAGTCAAAGAATTGAATTGATATCCAATAAAACAATAATATTACTATTAATATAGATAAAGAGATCTATACTATTACAAATATGAATGTTTGTATGTTCACTTTCTATAAAATCTGACATTATTATATAATCTATTCAGTTTCAGATCCGAAGCAGATAGGTATACATTTTTTTTATATTTGCTCGTTCAAGTGGCTCCCACAGTAAAAAGAAAGCACTATGAACTCGGGCGATGTCGTGGGAAACAAGTAGTTAGTTTATAGTTTGTTTTATACCTTACTAAATGAACTCTATCATAAGTGCTATTTTTGTTTATAAAATGTAGGCCAAATTTTTAATTTTAATATCTGTAATAAAATAAATAAGAGACAACACTTTTTATTAGAAAGAGTAAAAAAATAGCAAATCTGTCAAGAATAAAAAAGTTATTGGCACAGAAAAGTCCCAGTAAAGAATCCAAATGATGTTCATAAAATACTCTTGATTTAAAGATATAGTTTTTAAGATATTATCACTTCATATTATAAAACAAAAACGGATTTTGATGAGGTTTCTTTTAATAGAAAAAATGATTCAAGAGATAGGTTTATATGTCTATAATATGCTTAATAAACCCGAATGAAACCGGGGTGGATCGCTAGCAATACCTATCTATTGAACAGTTTTCCCGTGGTGAAATAATCATAACCAGATCCGTCAAATAAATAAATAATTAAAAAAAATTGAGACTCCAAAGTGTCTCCAGTGACGCATTTTTTATGTACAGCAACTGCTTTTTATATTTTTTACGTTAACAGTAAAACTAACAATAAAATATTATTACATATATATAATACTTTCATAAAACACGTAATACTGTTCCATACAAAATAAAAAGTTTTTGCTCACAATACGATTGAAGTACTAGGTACCTATATTGTTTGTGTGGAGCAGTGTTTTATGAGAATATTTACGAGGAATTTCTATCAAGTACCAAATGTTAAAAATTCATTAAAAAATACAAAAATTATCCACATTTATTAAAAACAACCATCGCCATGTCCCAAGTCTTGACGGTGGCAGTGTATGCACCACACAAACCTCTCTAGAACCGAATTTGTCGCCTCACTTCAAACAAATTCGGATCTACAGGGTAGATGTAGGGCACTAAATTGGTGCCGATGAGCTCCGAATTGCTTGCTGTTCTGGACCTATAACACACTGGAAATAACTATGTATAATTATATGAACATTTCTTTATCTTAATACAATCACTTCTGTGGTCCATTTTCCCAGTAGGAAGTATTCCCAGTAGGTGGTTCCCAGGTAGGACAACTTCTAATATGAGTATTTTTCAGTTTATCTGAAAAACGTAATTCTTTAAATGGATTTGTGTCCGATATGGCGACAGACTTGCCACCTATCACACATGGGACTTAATATCGTCGGCTAATCGTGGGTGCGTAATTTGCCTCCGTCTACCAGCTCTTCAGGTTTATCACTGTGATGAAATTTATATTAATTTTTTACAATTGTATAAAATACGTAAACAAAGTGATGGTATACATTTTGTATGTAAACACGGTACAAATACTAAAATAACATTTTTACTATTTCTGTCCATCTGTCTGATTGGTTTAGTTAATCTCTAAGATGGCTGGACTATGACGGGACTTTAACGCATACTTTTTTTGATTTTTTATAGTATAAAACAGCGAATAGGCACATGGGTCTCCTGATGGTAAGAGACAACTGTGGTCTATTGACACCATAGATATTGTAGGTGCATCGCTGCACTCTATTCGGGCTGTTGGACCTTATGTGCAAATCTACCGGTTACCCTAACCTCCAGGCTGGAACATGACAAGGTTAATAAGGCTGCAGGAATAGTTTAAGCAGTGGGTGTAAAGAATAATTAAATTCAAATGCGAATCAAGTCACGGGCATAACTAGTCTTTTGTATTATATCAAAATCAATTATTCTTGTAGCACACAACCCTTTTTTTGGCTTAAAGGTTGATTGTTGGAGAATGCCAATAGACATTTGTACAAAAGATGTATCCTTTGTACTTTGTTTGATGTAAAATATAGTTTACATTTTTGATTTAAATAATTTGAAAGAGAAATATTGATTTCATTCGCAGCAGCACTTCAATAGAAGTAAAAATTTATTGCTTAGCGTTAAAATATGATATATTATTTAATAAGCTATTCTAGTCTTCGAAACCAACGTGTTTGTACGAATGCGAAGGAAGTTGGGCATACTCTGCCTACCACGGAAGGGACCTGGCGTGAATATATGTGTGTATATCTATAAACTCCTTTCATATGAATTAAAACTATTGACTGTTTGCAATTATATTTATGATTTGTAATTTTTACAGTTTCATGCTCAAAGAGTAAAAGCAGAACCCTATTACTAAAACTCCGCTGTCCGTCTGTCTGTCACCAGGCTGTATCTCGTGAACAGTGATAGTTATATAGTTATAATTTTTGCAGATATTTCTATTGCCGCTATAACAACAAATACTATAAAGAGTAAAACATGACAAATAAAGGCTTTTTTCATGTTTTTATAGATAATTAGCTAACCCAGCGAAGTTCGTATCGCCTAACAGTCAATGCACGTCGTGTTACCTTTTAGCTGAACTAATTTAGGCTTTAATGAACATAATATTATACAAAATAAATATCAATATTGATAGATATATAAAAGTACAATACATAAAGAAAGAGAATAAAAATTTTAAAAAATACAAAAATATTTTTGTTAACCTATAGAATAAATCTTAGAAATTGTTTTTGGAAATAAAAACTTTAATTTACACAAAATAAATTTCTGGACACACGATTAAACGTTAAACATTTGTCTTTTTATCTGTACGGACGCATAAATATTTGAGGAGCTCCTATGTATCTGCTTAAAGCACTATTCAAACTTTTTTAATTGATTTAAAAAAAATACAGAAAATGCATAAATGTTAACTATTACTTACAGTATTTGACAGGATGGACAACATATTATGTTTGAGTTGTACTAATCATTTATTGAAAATAATTATTTTTCATATTATTCATCTAGTTGTCATATTTTTTAAGATCTATTCTGCTATTCGGGGCGGACACAAATCCAACGAATCAAAAACAATGAAAATTGGACCGGCAGATCTCGAGATATAAGTGTTGTAACAAACCCGACTTTCTTTTATATAATATATAGATTGTACGGTTTAGTTTAATACGTGATTGCTAACAAACCATTGCTAAACAAACATCGCCTATAGACAGAAATGTTTTGTTGTGTCTTTATCAATGGATTATCACTCTTTCCACACTGGAATACGACATTGACGAGTATGGACGCTAGTACAGTTAAATATATATACTCTTAACCTTTATAATATATTATGATGTTAACTTATGTAATTTTAAAATCTTACTTATAGTTCTTACATGAGAATGTAAATTGTTTTGGTATTATTAAATTAGATGTATCAACTCTTCGGAGTTTATTTGCATATAAGTTTTTATAGCCCGACCACAGGATAGAGTCGCATCTACAACATCTATGGTCTCCATACCTAGAGAGTTGTGTGCTTGTTTGTTATCTTAAATAAACAAAAGTAAGAAATCTTATGCTAGGTACAGACCATAAAAATAAAACCGAAAGTCTTTACTGTTCAACATTGAACATAGCAAATGATTGTAGTTTCTTAGCTTATGTTTGGTGGTTTTGACACAATTAAACCACTTGCAATTTTTATAACATAGAATAAATAGCATATAAGAAAATATATACAAGGAAAATAAATGATAAACGTATTCTGTATAACAAAGTTAAAAAATTAATGATGAAATGAAGAGTCAAGTGTTTTTAAAATACGACACATAAAGATCTTAGCTTTACATACAATTCATAGTCAAAAAGTTATATACATATTTAAAATTTTAGATAGGATTTTAAGTCTAAAAGATCTTTAAATTAAAGTTGAAATTAAGTATTAATTAATTGGATATTAACATTAAATTAAGTAATATTAATTAGATATTAAAATTAAATTAAGAATTAATTGTGTATTAAGATTAAATAAATAATTATTTAATTAAGTAGATTATGAGGAATTAAACATTACGACAATGACAAAATTACGGATGCATTGCCAACCTGAGGCCGTATGTTTAATATTTTACTTTCCGAAACTGAATACGATAATGAAAAAATATATTCAAGTTAGTTTATTTTTGGACTGGAACTATGTTAGCAAGCACAGACATCTTCGTGGTAGTGGAATTATTAAGGCGGTACTAATAATACACACATATCACAAGACAAAAACACATTATAATTATTTGTATTTATGTAAGCAAAGCATATTTTTGCAATATTAATCTGCCTACTTGACTTTTATGAAGGTCGAGACGTAGTCTCTTTGCTTAAATTCGAGAAGCTTCTAGGTAGTTCTTAGTTGATATCATTGCTTTTCATAATAACTTCAGCATTCACTAATATTTTAACTCTTTAATTGTACTGTCAGTAAATGTAGTGAATCTCTACCTGAGTACCCTTAATTTTCCAATTATTATTAGTCACTAACTAAAATAATTACTAATATTATTCTTACATACTTTTAAATTATATTAAACGATTGTATTCTTTGTAAAAGTTTTGTCTTTTCAAAAAAATCACCGAAATCAAATATATATTAATCTGAAGTTAGCTATAATTTGAAAATTATAGTTAGGTACTCCAAGTTAAATTATTATTAAATGTTTTTTATTTTTTATTATTTTTAGTTTTATGATACATTTTTTTTATTTTAAACAAATACACAAAATAGTATAACTAAATTATTATTAATGTTGTAATCAAATAAATAAAAATTATGCCGAATATGTTTAATTTACATTTATGAAATTAATTTTTGCTAAAGGCCATCAGAAAGATTAGAACAAATACCTACAAGTTGAAAATGTTCAGATATTAAGAGATAATAACTAAATACAATTCAGAATCAGATTAATTAAGCAACATTTGAATATTTATTACATAAGAAAAAATTGAACGTTTGAATATTTTTAATATAATTGTTATTTTAATTAAAATGACCATGATTAAATATATTACGATAAAACATCGTCATGCCCCTCAAAGGGATAGGCAGAGATACATATTATGTACCCACGATTAGCCGACAATGTTTGGTCCCATAATGTAAAAGGCGGGAAGTTTAGTCGCCCAAACAGAACCAATTCCAGGCAACGTTGTTTTTTAGATTAACTGTAAAAACTAATAGAATAAGTTGCTCTACCCGCTTACTACTACAACGCTTGACCACAGAGGCGTATGTATTAAGATAAATTATTAAAACGCATTCAATATTGAAAGATTTTCATTAAACATACAAATAAGATAAGGTCAACTTTATAAAATATTTGTGATTGTATTTAATAAAATCGTTCACTAGTTTCAAAAGATATTGTCGCTCTACTTCGATCAAGCTAAGTTTTAGTTAAGTTGAAAATAATTAAAGTATCAACTAGTAACCGTGTAAGCAGAATTTACACGACTACTAGTTGATGCTTTAAAGTAAAATTATAGTTCATGATATGTAACTTAAATGATTTCACCATTTCCATTTTGAATTGCCAATTGTGAAAGCCAAGAATTCTTCAGTTCTGGAGAGAAAACAGCAGCACCTGGAATAAAAGAAAAAAACCGTAAAATATTTATAAATAAGAGCTTACTCATTTCTTGAAGGTTGTGAATAATGGTTGTAAGTTGTACCCCTTGCATTACGGTTGTTCGTGGGCGGCGGTGATCCATAAAATAAAATCCGAAAAATTATGACCCGATCAGTCACAACATAATTAGTGATGTCAACGTTGGAGAGCACTTTTATCGATTGCAGTGTGATCCACCCGTGAAACGAGCACACAATGAATTCATCAAACCGTGTAATAGCCGGTAGCTTTCCTGTCGTAATCGATCATGGTAATTGAGGCTATCTGTGATAGACTTACACAAACATGAGTGACAAGTGAGGATAAAGGTGTTTGAACAAGTCGAAAATGTTCCGCACGTGACTAATCACTGGCCATGACTGAATCAGTGTTACAAGGTCAATTAAAACAGATGAAGTCGAAATATTCCTCTTTACGTGCCCAGAATGATACCCAGATCAATATCAATAAACGAGTTACTCGCGTAATATTATGGAATTTCGCACGCGTTACGTCATTGTGACGCCAAAAATAAAACCAGACAGTAGGTACTTACTGTTTAATTACATGTCTGAGCAAAGCTAGGGTCGCGGTCTTAATAAAAAGAAATATATACGGTTCCACATTAACGATAATTTGCAAAGATTTTAGCTAAGCTTTTAGTTTATTTTTTTATCACCGAAACTGCAAACACAAAGGGAACAAAAAACAGATCCAAACGACGCGACGGTTGTCGGGCGACTAATTCCAAAAAAACTTACTAAAGGATGAATTTGAATAAATATTACCGTGTGTTTCGCCAAACAATGGATTTGCGAAAAATATCATTTGAATCGAGACTTTCTAATGACGCGTCACTAGGTCTATGACAGTCGCGAATTCGTTGATTCCAACCTTGGCGTAACGAGGCCGCCATCCGCCCGGCGGCAAGTGGGTCAGGCCAGCGACACGCGCGTGCGTACTCCGGACACAGCCAATGAGCCCCCGCCCCCGGCCGGGGCACAAATGAATGGCCCAGACGACCCAACCATCGTATCTTGAACCCCCCTCCTTTATATCCCACACTCGAAATAGCAATGATTTCACAAAGCCCGTAACTTAGCGAAGTTCTTCCAACTTTGGCTGTTTAATCAAGCAGCTGTTGGGTAAATCTTTTGAGTGCTCAACCCACTAGTTGCAGAACTATGCTTAGGGCGTTTCATTAAGCCCTGTTCATGAAGATATTTCGCTACAAGTTAGAGCCACGGTATAGAATATTTTACCGAACAATCGATATTATGTTCTTTATTAAAATGTAGAATGTCACGCCCTATGTTTTAGGAAATCGAAGGTATGATATTAGGGTTGGCCAACCATATTTTTATCGATGAATCTAAAATATTAATTAATCCTGGTAATAATTGGTCCTCGTTAGTTAGATACTCTATTGTTTTTTCAAATGTTGGAGGGATTATTATTATTTTGAACTAACAATGATTATGTTTAAGAATGACCTACCAGTTACATAATAAATAATAGTTTTTAGGGTTTCGTACCCAAAGGGTGCAAACGGAACCATATTTTTAAGACTGCTATCCGTCTATCTGTACGTAGCCAGAATGAACCCTGATAGCATGACAGTTGAAATTATCACATAATATGTTGTATTTCTGTTGTTACAAATAATAAAAACAAATATAAGTATAAAGGATGATTCCTAATAACAAACGTGATTTTTGCCCTTTTTTATAGATAAGAGTACGAAATCCTTCGCAAGTCCGACTCGCACTTGGTAGGTTTTGAAACGGTTTTGGAAATACTCTAAGAAACCTATTTACATTATTTAGGAAATGAAAAAATTGCCCGTTGCTACTTAACAGTTACATATTAACTAATATTTCATATTTTACATATTTATAATTAATATCAGATTATGTAAGTAATTATGATAAAAGTCGAAAAAATAATTCTATATAAACATAACATAATTTGTAGTAATTTGAGTATGACAAAATGGCTTATAAAGAAAAAAACTTAAATATTTAATTCAAAAAAGAAAAAAAACACATTGATTTAATTTTATTATGTACCAAATAGTTAAAATTAATATTGAGACACGTACAAAATTTTTTTTGATAAAATTAAATTCAAACAAGTAAATTATCTAATTCAAAACCACTGGATGAAATTAAAAAAAATATATTAATTTAATTTAGTAGTAATATATTTAATGTTAATTATAATTAAATGCCAGATTAGCGTTAAAATGAATTCAGGATTCATTAAATTGAAAACAAAAGTAAATAAAAAAAAAAATGATATTAAAACTTACATAAATTCTTCAGGACTAAAAAACACCGAGTTATTTTAAACAATTGCTTTTAGATATTAATCAGCCAATTAAAATTGTTGAGGCTTATAAGTAGTAGTAGACTCATAAGAGTACTGATCACTACGAGAGACGATCTCACTCTGATATGCTCCCACAGAGCGCACATAAGACTATTGGTGATGAAAACTATTAGCAAGATACTAATTGTACGCCAGCCTACATAGTCTACGGTAATTGCCCCATTTACACGTTTTGTTAGTTCACTCTGCATAATTGTTCACTATTTAGAAGAAACAGGGTCGTCTCAAGCAATCCAGAACCAAGACTTTGGGCCCTCTACTCATAAATTTCAAGCAACAGGTTTTTTAATTGCATACTTTTAAAAAAAATTCACTTGCATACTATTAAAATGATCACATTTGAAGACATATTATAATAGGATATAGATGTTTTATATGAAGATACTTAAATTTCAAATTACATACGCTGAATATCAATTTGATATTTTTAATGACTATTATTTAAAACTAAAACATACATAAGTATATATCATCACGACAAGTCCTTATCGTGGTAGGTAGTGCCAAGCTAGCTTACTCAACTCTTATTAGGTACTCTCTTTAGAAAAACACGTCGGTTTTGGAGACTGCCGAACAACACCTTTTAACTCTTTAGAATACTCTTACTTCTTCTCTCTTATTCCTGATTTACGTACCTATAATATTTGTTGCGAATTTAAGTTAATTTTAATATGAAAAAATTCAAATAATCATAATATAATTTATTCAAATGACAAGTTGCAATGGAACTCAAAAATTAAATGTTTTGTTAGTAAGTGTAAGTAAATATCTTGATATAAAAATAATTTCTTTAGCGAAGATAAAAGTTTTTAAGACTCATGAGGTTAAAAGGCCCTGGACTTGAGGCCTAATTGCCAATATGTCGAATACGGCAATGTGCCAACCACGAGAGTAATATACGAAAAATTATTCAAATAAAATTGTAGAAACTCCCGATGAAACTGGGAAGTGTTAATAGGAGCATTTATAACTTTTATTAGCTCAGTGTATGGTTATGACGCGATGCTCATAATTAATCAATGAATCATGCCTATTACGAAAAGTCATGAAAAATATTTATCGACACTCCATTTTATTTTTTTGGTACACCAATATCCTAAATTTGACATAGTTTTTTGAGAATTTGATTCTTTGAAAAGGCCGTAATCTTATGTTTAAAACAAGATTTTTTTGTATATTTATATAAATATATGCGTATGTTTGGTTGGTATAACCATATATTTATATAAATATATGGTTATATTGGTTTCTCAGAAACAGTTTTAACGTCTTCATATTTAGCTTTTTACATAAATATTAAAATTGATATTTTCATCCTCGTGATAGATAATAATATATTTTATTAAGAAAGAGGCATTTATGATATGATGGAGGTAAACGCTATTACAACACAGTATACTTAAGTATTGCAATTACCTTAGCAAAGTTTGTAGCTAACTAGTAATATCTACATAAGCAGTCTGCCTCTTTGGTCTATTAGATAGCCTAAGTGTCTACTATTCGACTTAAATTTGGGCTAGAACTGACGGTTGATAATTTATTTCTATACATATATTTATATATGTCCAGGGTATTACTAAATAACAAAACAATTTTGTAGTTAGGTTAAATTTTAAAGTTTCTTTATTTATTTAAAAATAATAAT
>DVZL01008866.1:0-10047 GCA_018236625.1 Lasaia peninsularis | reverse complement strand
TTGGTACCACCGCCTTACCTATTCCTGCCACAATAGCGTCAGTGCTCGCCATTATCGTGTTCTGGTTTGGAGGGTAAAGTAGCCGGTAAATTTAATCACGCTAGAGGCTTACCATCCCAGTCTTAGTGTGGAAACGCACCATTTTCCCCTTTGGTGTCTATAGGCGACGTGTATTTCTTACAGTCAGGAAATCCGTCTGCTTGTTTGCAAAAATCATAATTATATAGGATATTCTTTATTCTCTACTCTCGATAAATATTTACTCTTTCATCTAGTAAATGTGGTCCGATTCAGATAAGTTTATTTACAAAGACCATATATGTGATACATTATTGTGATAATTGTTCAAATTTACTACCTGTTCGGAATCATGGCAAATTTCAAAGATGCAAAAGAAACTCAGGCTTATCTTTATTAATAATGTAGTAAATGATATAAATCAGATATTCAACATTTATATTATTATTTATAAATAATATAAAATTAATTATTGAATTAAAAAACCGGCCAAGTGAGGAGTACCTTATCATCTTAGTCGTTACCTTCTTGCAAGAACGGTCGTGATCATCACACAATAGTTTTATTATGGGTATATAGTATACGCCTCGCGACATCTCGCCATTTGCTTCTGTTAGTGCCATTCTGCTTAACTCATTTAGAGGACAGCCTACCGTACATTCTATGGACAAGAACAGGCTCATGGGTCTCCTGATGGTAAGAGACAAACCGTGGCCTATAAACAACATAGATGTTGTAGGTACGCCGCTGCCCTGTGGTCGGGATGTTAAACCTTATGTGCAAGTCTACCGCCTACCCTGCCCTCCGGATCGGAACACGACAATGTCATTATGGCGGCAGGAATAGGTTAGGCGTTGGATCCCTACCCGGGCGAGTTGCTGCACAGCACTCTACCACCTATCAAAATCGATTAATAAACGATGAGGTTGTCCGCGAACACATGAAATATCTACTCGTATAAACGGTCGAATTGAGAAACATTTTTTGATGTCTGTTAAAAATAAAACAATACGATATATAATAAGTAATATTCAGCAACTCTACCTAAAGTGAATTTAGAACACAAAAGAAATGTAGTGAATGTGGAAAACACGATAGACAGTTCACTGTTCACAGCATTCTGTGGAGAAGATAATGCCGCACGTATACAGATGTGTCGGAAACGCCTCCAAAATCCGATGCTGTGACATATATTGGATTCCGGAGATTCACCTCTGACGAGCTAAGCACGGGTTAATTCCAGCCAGGTATATTTATAGGTATTTCAGTAATTCAAATCAATTTGTATGGAAATTATTTGTTAGTTATGCTCGGCTTATATATTTTTAAAAGTCATAAGTCGAGCTCCTCAGCCATAATGTCAGTGTTCGGCATTGACGTGTTCCCGTTCGTAATTCACAAGGTAGGATAGCTGGTAAATCTATACGAGTATAACTTAAATAAACCTTACGTCTGAGGTTCTGCTATACAATATACAGGCTACCCTACCATCCAACACGAAAAACGACAATGTTGAGCATTGACATTATGGTAGCAGGAGTAAGTAAGGAATAACCAGCATTTAGTCACAGTGATAGTGATAAATGGCACTCGTTTCTAATAAGCTGCTTAGTAGGAAAGGAAAGGATTTGGGGAAGACCACCGGGATCAACACAAACTGCTACTAAGACAAGCTACGATTTCGTAGCAGCTACTACAAATAAAATTCTACGTCGTAGATCAACAGTAATATTATTTACTCGTATTTCCACTTAACCGCACTACCAATAGTAGCAATCAACTATTTATTATATAATTATTATTACTTCTATTCTTAAGTGATGAAAACAGGTCTATAGCTTTTAAGAATTACGCTTACAAATATTTATGTAGGTATACTTATAGTAGTAATTATTTATTATCAACAACTTAATTTATTTTTCGTGTTGGTTGGGTTCTCTGTATAGAATAAAACATCAACTGGGCAGATTCTGCTCTACCAGGCAGCTAGTAATAAGCTAACTGGCTCACTTCCAACATGACTACTAGTGGTAGAGCTCTGTGCAGCATTTCACTCGGGTATGCAACGCCTTACTTATTTCTGCCGCCATAATGACATTGTCGTAGAGTAGCCAGTAGATTTAGATATACTGTCTAATAACTGGAACACAGACAACGCACTTACGAAGTCTATGGTATATCTATAGCCCACGGTTGCCTCTTTCCATCAGGAGACGCGTGTGCTTGTTCACTGTCTTGTCCCATAAAAACTTAATACACGAATTTAGCTTACAAATACAAGACTAAGTCGAAAATTAAACTTCTATACAAATAAATGAAATTGGATTGTCTGTATGTAATATTAGAATAAATTAAAAGCAAAAAATCTCTGTGGTGTAACGCTACAGGTGTCGCCTGTTAAGACCGTTAGCCACGTGGGGTCCCGGGTTCAATTCCCGGGTTGGGAAACTTTTCTTAAATGTTTTTCAGATTTTTCTGAATAAGCATTTCATTGCCCGGGATTGACATGTGACCGAAGGGGCGATAGGCTTGCCACCTATCACATCAGGGCCCTAGTACCTTGGCAAATCGTGGGTGTGTTCTTGTATATCTACTGGACTTACGAGTCGTAGATATACTAGCACACCTCTGCCTACCTCCTCGGGTTTAATAGGCGTGAAAGTACTTTTTTTGTATTTCTGTTGCCGCTGTGATCCACGAGATGCAGCTCGGTGACAGAAAGATAGTCTAACGGTCAGTGGATTCCTAGTAATAGGTTTACGTTTCTACCCCTCAGACATGGAACTCTAATAAAGCATGAATAGTATCGAAGTAGCCTCCTCGGCTAGGCAAGTCTGTGGGGATCGTGACACTCTGCATATGATGGTCTCTGGTAATCCCGCACGAGAGCTGGCGTGAAGATATGTATGTATGAGTGTATAAGTGTGTAGTGTGTAGTGTGCACCTCGTCGTCGTCGGAGTCGTGCGGCGAGCCGCTGAGGTCTGCGGCGGGCGGCGGCGCGGGCGCGCTCCACTTGTGTGCGCGCCGCAGCGACTGGCGCAGCTCGGCCGCGTCCAGCGCCGTCACCATGAACTCGCTGCCCAGTCGCAATAAGAGATGGTCATTATTACAATAACATGTTATTCTTGCACAACAGATAACGAAATTATTGAATTCTTACTCATCCTGTTATCCTGTGTCAAGAGCTTATACCTTTTGCCAATTGAAATAATGTCGAAATAAGAGTAAGAGAGGTAAAAAAAAGCTCGTCGCTTCTCTGACAACGATTTTGTCAACAGTTATTGAAAAATTCACTATTGGCATATAGCTGTTATTGCCATCTCTAGGACCAACACTTCAAACAACAGGATAACAGGATAGCAGTATATGACAACAGTTATTGAAAAATAGCACAACAGTATAATTCATTATTGGTATATAGCAGTTATTGCCATCTCTAGTCACAATACAATACAATACTCAATATTTAATATATACCAATAAATACAATAGGCAATATGCGTGTGATTTAGATATGGCCTAAAAAATAACTTAGCTAATCTTTATTGCTGAAGAAATAAATCCACATCAATATTTTTGCCAATATTCAAGTTTTTATTAAAAAAATTTAAAAGTAGTATTTTTGATATTCTCTCGCAAATTTCGAAAATGCAACGCCATGACGTGACGTCACGATCCAACGTCAACGCCATGTCAATTGATATCCTTATTTTTGCATCTCTGAGCATAATATGAAAATTTTCGCAAATAGGGACAACACAATATTTATAATATACTCGTATATCGTGAAATTAACAAATTAATTTAATTTCGTTAACAAATTATTGTTCTCACTTCTCAGTGGACGGTGGCATCACAAATAGGGCTTTAAATCATCCGAAAATTATGGTAGGTCATGAGGAACTGCTTAGGCTTACTTTTATTTTAGAATTTTATCATAGAAATGTATAAAATAAACATTAAATTAGTATACAAACGTAATAATACAAGTTAATTCTGAAAATTAATATCCAAGATCATATATGACGATAAAACACTTATCATGTGAAAAAAGTAAAAATATAAAAAAATACAAACTCACCCGGGCGTTTCCTCATCATTGTTCCCAGGATAATAAGTGGGTCTGTTCCCTCGATCCGACGAGGATGTCCTCTCCCCGTCAGATATATCTTCGATGTCCCCGTCGTGCTCCGTCGACTCCAGGTCCTGGAGAAGTTATCGATTTTTTTACAAAAAAAAAACTAGAACGCAAACGAGTACATGATAACAAGTACCTAATACATATAGCTGATATACGTATAAAAGTTATCCACGTCACCCCAATTTAAGACGAAACACGACAGCGGCGAGCACTGATGTTATGGTAAGAAGGATAGATAAGGAAGTGGTACTAAACTCTAGGACCTTTTCAAGGCTAACGCTTGCGTTTTATGAGTTGCTTAGTAGGAAAATAGTTGTGGGAAAAAAAGTTCCCGAAACGCACCACAATTCTAAAGTGAATAGGCATTTTTTAGCTTAGCATGCTTTGACCACTTCTTCACTTTCCATCAGGTGAGTTGAGGGTCTCCATGCTAAGCTATATGTATAAAAAATACTTTAGGTCCTTTCTTTATGAAGTTGTCATTTGTAGCTGTCAATTCTTTGACCACACAATAAATGTGTAGTTTTTACACGATAAAAGCACCGGAATCTTAACATTACAACAGATTAAAAGAAATTAATTCTAAAAATAAGACAGATGTGTCTATAAATTTTATCTTATTGGTTAGAGATTCTGCCTTGTTTCCCTTCTGTGTTGCAGAGATCAAACGGCAGTCGCTCTGCGTAAAAACTGGTGTCAAACTAGTCAAATCAAATATAGGGGATATTAAGTAGTCGACCCCGATATCACCTGATATATTACAGAAATTGGATAGGGTTACGACGTAGAAGATACTGTAATAACATATTCATCCATTGTATTCTTCCTAGTTAAAAATAAAATTAAAAAAATAAGAACCTCAAACTTAATACTGCCAAGTGAGGAATCGTCGGTATGATGACGAGTGCGTAGATCGTTGGCCCGTGTTTTCGATAAATTAAGTGTTACCTAATAAAAATAATATCAAAATAAATTAAGCAAATAAAATCATATTAAATAAAGTTTCAAATATTTTATGTCTGTCAACAATAAAATAATATAACCAAAAATTAGCAACTTGTATTTAAAAACAAAATATTTAAATAAATTAAAAATCAAAGTAAATATAATAATATCTCATATACATTACAGGGAACAATCACTGTATTCAAAATGAATGTTGTGTTTACAGAAAGAAGAGGACGGCTTGTGACATATTTATTTTTATCAAAAATGTACGCGCTTCGGTCTTCCATTGTTAGACACATTGTTAGCGACCAACTCACGCTTTTACTACCTGCCAGACAAATAGTCTTATGATTTATATTCTATTATCTATAGTTTAAAGAAACTTGAAATCAATGTGGACGGAAACAAAGAAAAATACTTCTATGACAATTTGATGGAACAAATAACGACAGATAGATGTTCTGCATTTTAAAGTATAGACAAACCAGCAAAGAGATAAGCAGAACAAAGTTGCAGGATAAAAGTAACTTATATTTTTTGCATCTTTTCAATTTTCAAAATTGTTTTGAAACCTTATTTATTTATAATTAGTATATTTTTACAAGTTGCCAGTGTTTGTTAGCTTTTTAATATTTTATAGAGACATAAATTATTTATGTTAAAGATTAAAATATAAAAATGATGACGTACAAAAAAAACAATGAACAAAGCAAAATGCAGCCCTAAAGTTATCACCATATTAGAAGCCAGAGATGCGTTGCAAAGCTGCAGCGGCTAGCAAACGTACAAATGTTATACCCTTCTAAATAACAATTGCACTTTTCCAATATTTCAAAACTTGTAAGATCTCTTGATTACACTTAAACCAAACATTTGTATTTAACGTATAGGATTATTACACAGGGTTTTTCCTACACATAAGGTGAAGATGGAATTCTATTACTAAGATTCCATCAATCTGTCTGTGTGCCTGTCTATCACCCCATGAACCGTGATAGCTAGACAGTTGAAATTTTCACAGATGATGTATTCCTATTGCTGCCATAGAAACAAATACTAAAAACAGATTAAAGCAAGTATTTAACGAGATTTTTGCACATTTAGACCGCGGTTCATGAACTTAGACTGAATATTTACCATTTATTTATATTCATACGAGTATAAACAGATGGCGTTGCTTAAGAATGAATTGCACAAGCAAAAAGTTATAAGTACTAATTGTACTAAAATATTTAAAAACCGATGTTTTTTTTCTCGCACATGGCCATTTTTTTAGTATTTAAACGAAGTAATTTTTGAACTACTAATAAGAATAATCAATATATTCACGTTTAAAATACCTCGTTAGAAAAAGCAAAGAGCAAGCTTCTTCATAACATAAAAAAATCAATAAGATCTTATATATAAATATATATAAACAAATATATAATGTGCAAAGGAGAAACTAGCAAAAAAAATAGTTTCAATATTTCATTATGTAAAAGTGCAAGTGTCATTTACAAAGCTTATATATTATAATGGAGTAGTAACACTAATTGCCAATGGTAGAAAGTTTGAAATCTGTTAAGCATATAAGCGTTACTGCTAGATATGTTATTACTGTACCATTCGTGTTTATTAAAGGGCTATTATAGTTAGATATTTAGACCGCCTTGTTGGTCGAAGGTTGGCGTTCACGCCTAACGCTACCGACCAACTGTGAGGATTGGGTTCGATTCTCGACGGCGGCAGGAATTTGTGTCATGAACATACATATCTGTATTTCCGGGGCTGGGTTTATTAAATTTATTCTAGTAATCATTTAAGTATTTCTATGTATTAATGTCGTAGTCTAACATCCATAACACAAGTATATAATTAGCTTACTTTAGGGTTAGATCAATTTGTTTAATTAATCCAGGGATATTCATTATTATTAATGAATTATTTATAAAAATCGATCAAAAAGAGATTTAAAGTGGTCCTATTTTGAATAAAAATATTGACAATTGACTATTTATTATTTTTATTATATTTATTGGTTAAAATTGTAAGCTTTATGTTTGATTTTACCAGCAACTAACACTCAGAACCAAAACACTGCAATGGTGAGACTTGACTTCTGTCAGACTTTTATTAGCTGTTTTGCAGTAGATAAGGCATTTTTATAAACATTCGTGTTTACTGTAAAACTTGGGTGTTTGAAATGATATTTAACTATAGTTTATAATTTACTAATCAAAGATTTTTATACAATGAACGTAATGATCTTGCAAAATGAACGAAAAAAACATTGCGACGAATACAAAATATTGCAAGATGAAAGAAAAAATTGCAAAGTGAACAAAATATTGCGAAACATACAAAATATTGCTGAATGAACGATACATTACAAAAATGAACAAAACATTGCAAAATCAAGCTTACGTCACAAGGCGAAATTAAAAAAATAAACCTTCTCGACTCTTGGCGATATCGTCAATATATCGTACGTTGTTCTCATTTTGGCGTCAAAATTTCTGAAGAGCGCCTCTACCCGGGGAAGTTGGGATAGGTTGAGCGATTTCGGCCTCTATTTCATATAAGAATAAGTACCATAACCTATTGATGTAACGATTTCAATCATAATATTTCACTGTTTCTGTTCATTCATACATTTAAAAATATATATTCAAGTAGTAATACCGTGGCGGTGGAGAAGGGTACGGCCATTATAACCAAAGTAAACCAGCAAAAAGTTGTAGGTAAGTAATAATACATCATCATGATGGTAAACTTTTTAAGATTTGTTTGACTAAAAAACAACAGTTACAAATAAGGTTTTCAGAGTTTAATTGGTATGCACTATTATTGCTGTTAAATGTAAAAGGTACAATTGTAATACATCATTTAAATTGTGCATTTATGTATGCAATGCTTGCAGTATGTTTTTTTTACTTATCGTAATGATCACCATCATTAAACCGAAAAAAATCTGAATTACCTCAAAAAATTAAAAGAATAATGTAGATATTTTAACTTTATTACAAAAAAGTTACGAAAAACATAAAACAAATGTTAATTTTAAATATGCACTCCTCGACGCTATAAAATAAAACAGAACTCAGTGAAAATATATTAAAATAGGAAAATTAAAATCGTTAATCAATAAAAAAATCTTAAACATTAAACAAATTAACATAAGATCATTTAGAAAACAAAACAGATGTAAAAACACAAAAAAAATATTGAAAACTTAAAACTTATTATTACTTATTTTTAAGTTTCAATAAATGTTCCCTTGTTCAAAGTATTGACTCAAAAATAATTACACTATGAACACTACGAAAGGCAAAAACACTATTTAATTAAAGTATTATATAATTTTTATTTTGTATAAAAAAATATGTTCTTTTTGGCAATCCATACAATACTTTTGTTTTCGACTTTTTAAATTGTTCGTTGCCACAAGCCTCAAGCTCAAAAAGACCCTTGAACGGGTAAAGTACAATTAAAACATAATAATTATGGAAATAAAATCGTAATACTTTTGTTATTTCTATTATTTACTTTTCATATTAATTATTTTTGAGTCAAAAATAAACAACACCAGTAGAAAATAAAGAAAAACAAATGAATACAAATGTAATATTTGCATGAACCTGTTTTACGACAAACTTTTGGGCAATCAATACTAAACATTTATTTTTACTTTTTAATTACTTTCTACTGATGCGAAAAATGACTATATACAAGTATTAAACCATCACCAAAGCTTGTGAGTGATGAGACGCCACAGATTAGTTATATTAATCTTACACTGTACATATATACAGATTACAAACACAATCATAATTATCCTTAGTGATAATCCGGGAAGTCAATTATTAAAAATGAAAGTTTAGAGGATAAATACCAATGACACTGGTATTTTAGTGCATTGCAATTTTTGACTTTTGCAGTCGACTGTAAAATATAGTAGTAACTTAGAAATAGTCATTCTGTTACTTAGCATAAAGATTCCTGGCTTTTTTATTTAATTTTTGACATAACTATACTAACTTGTAAACACACACAATATCTAGTTTCATGACATCGTGTGAGTATAACATATTATTTTCAATAAACAAAAACAATAAAGAATTCTTCTTTTTTAATTCAAAACTATAATTCGATCATTGTCATTTAGAAAATTAAAGTGAGATTTTAATCGGTCATTATATATTTTTATTGATTGTGAAGTTTTGATTCTAAAATGTGAAAACTTCAGTCCTCACTTTGTCGTACGTATTACTGGGAATTGATAACAACAGACGAACAGTTACTTTGCTATGACAGATCTCTTTAAATCGTTAATTAAAATAGTTTAAAATTTAATATCTATATAACTGTTATGTATAGATTACTGAACATAATAAATGGTTTAAAATCAAGAGACAATTTATAAATCACTTTCATACGAAACATACTAATTTTCGCCTCTGCATCAATAAAAGACCATCATCCCATCGTCAAGCTGTTGTGTCAACTGACAAAAACCTAAAACTATAAACGAATGTATATAAAAAGCGTAGACGCATACCTGTTTGACGTTTTGCTCTCTCCGCTTGTCGTGGTATCTTGTGTCTGTGCCGCTGTCTATTGAACTGTCTTTGGAACCGTCCGAGTCGACTCTTTTTTCTAAAAAACAGTATATAATAATATGTAGATACCCTTCGACCTCCGCCTCGTTGGTCGAGTGGCTAGCGCACACACCTAACCCCATCGACTAACTGCGAGGCTCGGGTTCAATACCCGACAGGGACAAACATTTGTGCGATGATCATAGATGTTTGTATTTCCGGGTCTGGGTGTTTATTAATTTTATTCGGACAGCTGGGTCCGCCCCGTGACCGTGAATTATCTTAATAATACAGACAACTTTCAAAGGGCAGACACTTTTCCGACTTATAATACTAATCGCGTAAAAACATACCCTCTT
>DVZL01008865.1:0-10047 GCA_018236625.1 Lasaia peninsularis | reverse complement strand
GTTGGTCCGGGTTCCGTTGTAGAATAGGCCAACTGCCTTCCACCCAGGCAGCTCGTAAGAGGCGAGCACAGGATCTAATGTCACCAACACCTTGATATTGACTAGGTGGTAGAGTCATGCAACGACTCGCGCAGATTGGTACAACCGCCTTACCTATTCCTGCCACAATAGCGTAAGTGCTCCCCATTGTCATGTTCTGGTTTGGAGAGTAGGGTAGCCGGTAAACTTACTCACGCAAGAGGCTTACCATCCCAGTCTTAGGTTGGCAATGCACCATTTACACCTTTAGTGTCTATATGCATTAAATTCAGGATCGTTGCTGCTTATTTTGAAGAGTACAGGTAAACTGATCTCTTACCGAGCAGTTCTTGATAGGAAAGCATTATATAGTTTGACACTATGACCGTGACTGAGAATAGGTACCACCGCTTTACCTATTCCGCCACGAAATTCTTACAAAAAGATTAAAATCTAAATAACCAATTCGAAATTTACGTTCATAACATGTTTTATCTGTTTATGTTAATGGTACAACATCAAGTTGTACGTCTACATTACTTACGTTGTACGAAGAGTAACGCCTCTCTCTCTCTCAAGCACGCTGCACTACTGATATAAAATATAACACTAAGCTACCTTACTCCTATCTTATTCGCAAAGCTAGAAGCTACGAAGTCTTTATTACTTCTTGTTTAGATGTTATCGTCGCCTTACTGCATACATATCTTGGAGTTGAGAAATTTAAACCTTATGCCTTTCTTAAAACAAATCATTTTGTCATAGGGAACGATACTCTCAAAGTATTTCAAGATTTTGCAAAATATCTTTTAAATTCAATTTCAAGTTAATGTAATATAGAACACTTATTATTGTAACTGATTCAGACGCTTTCGAGCAAAGTCTAATGTCATTTGTTTTTGCGGTTTATTTCTTATTTTGGAGAATGGAAGCTACTTGCTTCTATTTCTTTGAGCAAATCGATGGTCGACGAGTTTACGTTTGTGCCACTGATCATTCACGAGGCCAGTGTTCGATTTCGTACATTGGTGCGCATTTGTGTAATGCCTGACTAGTATTTATTTCGATGTTCATTAGATCAATGAAACTTGTTTAGTTAGATACAAAACAATTTGTGTGCGTATATATCTATGGTATGACATAAACTGGTTCGAGCACAATTAATAATGCAACCATTTAAGTACGCAATTGCACAATATTTTCATTTATTAACAAAGCTCGGGTCAAACGACAGATTAAGGGTTATATCATACTAACCAGCTAACTGAAAGCACTGAATTTTTCGGTCTCCCGGGAGACAGTCCCTGTTGTTGGCGTTGTATGTTACACGTACTTCAATAAAGATTTCTTGGGCTGAGCACTCTGCTATTCCACAATGTTCGGTGACGTTGTAAAATAACCACGCGGTTTAGCAACTTATTATTTTCATTTGTGTTATTGAGAAAAAAATGTTAATTAATCGACCACTTAGCTAACAAAATTTTAAACACTGAGGAAACGCATTAACAAATAAAACAAACTTAAGAGCAATTAATGCAAAATAAATGCTTGTTAATAATAAGTACTTCAAACTTCCGTAATTTTAATGTTTGTAGGTCACGCGAATTATCAGCAGAATATTGTTTTGCTAAATAGCCTTCCTACGTAAAAAAGAAAAATATATAATAATAAGCAAAGGTAATGAATTTCGAAATTCCTGAATTCTTCGATTTTGAGATCAACTAAAAATTAATTAAAATAGTAATAAGGAGCAGAATTGCATTAATATTTGTATTGATTGCAGGATAGTTCGCTTGTTTGCTTCCTTATTCCATAAAATTAATTGTACAGTTACTTTTTGTATTAAGTTATATTATATACCAGCTGTGCCCTCAAATTCGTACGCGGAGATTTCGCTTTTTGACATAAATTGACAATAAAAAACCCTACGCTAATTGACATAAATTGATATAACTTCTTTATTCGTTAATCGATTAAACGAAATAAACACTAAATGTTAAGTACATAAAAGCTATCACAACATATTTATGAAAAATGCATCCAAATCAGTTAAGATGTTTCTAAAATTAGCGTAAACAAACATACAGACAAAGTAAAAAAACATTTTGGATTGTCTGTCGCATATAAAGCCCGCTCATTATGCTTTTTTAAATAAATTCATGTACAGATAGCGATCAGTTATAGTTTGATTATACTAGATATGTATAGACTACATTTTTAATGATATTATGCCAACAAAAAAATTAAGGAATTAAAACTTCCTGCATATACACACATCCATATCTTTACGCCAAGTATCTTGCGGGGTAGGCAGAGAGTATTGGGTTCCAAGTATCCCAATTCGTACAAATTGACCTAACTTCATCCACATCCAATACCCACTCTCTTCATACAAACACGCCGGCTGCGGGGACACTTGACTCTACCCTACACTTTTGTCCATCAAATGTTGATCTAGGTCGCCTCGGGTAGGTACCTACAGCCAAACAACGTTCGCATTGTATATCTGTTTTGTTAGACTATATAATACAATCGCTACAAAGATTTACTTTACAGTAGCTAAAACTTAAGAATATTGTAACCACTTTGGATGGTTCTATTCATAATAGAAATAAACTAATTTATTCTATAAACTTAAACACAATATTTTAATGCTAGCTATTAAGGACTTATGTCAATAAAATAAATCTAACGAACTTATGACGTTTGTGATTACATAACACAATGTCAGAGAACATTTAACAATAAACTTTAAAGCATGCATCATACTTAACGCGCGGTTGCGACTCCGGTCTGAGAATGCTCTTATAATGATCACATTTACCGTTGTCCGCGATACGCAATGGGTTAATAAATCAAAACTTAAACGCCATTTTATTCGTTGCTATATTATGAAGTGCACTATATGGGAATCTGCTATCTATCTATCTGTGTTTTGTCTTTCCGTCTGTCAGTCACTAGGTTGTATTTTATTAACCGTGGTAGTTAAACAGTCGAAACCTTCACAGATGATATATTTTTGTTGCCCCTATTACAACAAATACTAAAAAGGTAAATAAATATTTAAGTGATCTGCTTCAATACAAAAATGATTTTTTGTTAAGCGATTTCCAGACCAATATTTCACTATACATATATTTTAGGTTAGGGTCTTTACTTGAATATTCATAATTTATTTCTTATACATACATGTGCTACCAAATATTTAAAACGGAATTATTTTTCTGTTTTTATAGATAACACATACGATACGGAAGCCTACGTAATAAGAGAGTCCGAACCACACGTGACCGGTTTTTTTTTTTAAATATGAGTACCTATATTACCAAGGCGCAAACTATACTTTTTTATGATAATGGAAGGCAAACAAGGTGACGGATGTCCTGATAAGAAATGTAAGTCGCCTATAGACACCGAAGGTGGAAATGGTGCGTTTCCAACCTGAGGCTGGGATAGTAAGCGGAATTGTACGTTTACTGGCTACCCTACACTCCAAATTATAACACGACAAATGGCGAGAACTGCCGCTATTGTGACAGGAATAAGTAACGCAGCGGTACTAATCCGGGCGAGTCGTTGCAAGACTCTACCAACTAGTCAATGTCATGGTGTTGGTGACAATAGACCCTGTGCTCGCCTCTTACGAGCTGCTTGGGTGGAAGGTAGTTGGCCCATTCTACAACGGAACTCGGACCAGCACAAAACGTTTTCAACATTAACAAATCATATTTGAAATTTGCTTGCGCTCTTACTTTTTAATTCCGAGAAAATCTATTACCAATAAATCACATTACTATAAATATTATTGTAAATATCATAACATTCATGAATAATCATGAACGAGTAATTACCTTATAAACGCAATATATTCCTATTGAACGTTTTATTTCAGATTTACCGCAAAAACCTCCATAACAAGTGATAACAACCATTATAATTGTACTCAGACAAACAGTTATGGCAAATTGAACTGAGATTATTAGCTACTAATATGAATTACTGTAAACTTAAAGTGATTACACGAAATTACGCTCTATGACACTGATATTAGGACTAAATTTAATTGTTAACATAATAAAAACAAAGTAATTCTTTCTATATGTAGTCGACCTGACACATACAACCATAAAAATATACAACTTTTTATATTGTTGTGTCCAAAGAACAAAGGAATGCTTTTGTTTCTAAAATTTTGATATACAAATAAATTAAGACTTGATTGTGAAAGATTATAAGTTTTGAATTAATGAGTAGCTTTTGTAATTTATAAAAAACTACAGAAATGTATAAGTTATTTGAACAACGTTAATTTGGCGTTTATGATAATGGCAACACTTTTTATGATTTTAGTAATTATGTACGAGTATTTATATATCTTCTTAGCTTATTCAGTTTTTTATTAATCGTTTACTCTTATTATTTAATTTTTATTCGTTTATTGTACCTAGTAATTAAATTACCATTATTAATTCTATATTTTTTCTATCCTGTATTAAAACATTACCTGTATCTTGTTATAGCGATAATGTTGGCCTTGTGTTTTTTATGTTTTGTAAGCATTTATTTTGTAATATTACACCGTAGCTGCATTGTATAATTATTGCTGGAATTGAATTCGAGCTAACTGTATTGTTTTACAAATGTAATGTGATGTAAATTAAATTTCACAAAAGAGCCTTACCTATACTTAAATAATAATAATTAAAAAATATATAATACAAAATTGAATACAGAGACTAGCATCAAGTGTTATCCCAAACAAGTTAAAATTTATTTAATATATAAAATGTTTTGACTTTAGTTGCACAAAAGATCTAACAGCCCGACTACAGGGCAGCGGCGCACCTAAAACATCTTTGGTGTCTATAAGCCACGGCTGTCTCTTATCATCAGGAGACCCGTGTGCTTGTTCGCTGTCTCATAAAAAAGTACTACTTACACTGGTAATAAAGGTTAAAATATCTATAAAATACGACGTTCTAAAGGACTGTATTACACCAAACTTTATAGTGCCATTAACTATGTATAAAAATTATTTATTATTTGTAATCAAGTGCTGCCGCAGTCATTATCACAGTAATGACGATGTGCAGACGTCAAGTGTTGTAGTGTTCTATTTGTCAATAATTTATAAAAATATTTTAGGATCCAAAAAAAAAAATCAAATAGACTTCATCTCTGATAGTGAGAAATGTCTCATAGGAAGTAATGGTGCGATGCTAATCCCAAGAAATAATAAAAAATCATATTTTGTGATCTCTTAAGAACATAAGTCAACTTTTGTACCAGCAATTTTTGAGTGTCTTCGACTAACTTGTCGAAGTCTGACTAACTTTGTGCCAATTTGGCAGGTTTGGTACCAGTTCTGTTAACTTCCCGATAATTAGTGAATCGTATACAATTATTAGTTTTTGCTGTTTGTTACAGCTTTAATATTATTTATTATTTTCTATATATCTTAAAACTTTATTGACAGCTTCAGATACTTTGTACCAGTAATAAAGACCATTGCCTCTAGCTTTTTAACACAGATTATTTTTAATGTAACAATTTTATGGTTATATTAAACTGATGCGAGGTTTAACTGAGGAGTGATTTACATCTACTTCCACCACAACGCCGTAATGGCGGTATAATAACGGTGATCTTAATGGTCGCCATTATCGTGTTTTGTTTTGGACGAGGAGTGATAACCGAGATGCTTTCTTGGTTTGTTATAACAAATGTTTATAGTGATAGTTTAATTGTGTTTATAGAAATTAGTAGCGTGTGGCCGCAGCTTTACCCGTGACGTGCAACCAAAGTATATTTCTTTAAGTCTAAGAAATCGGTCTCGGTCGATCAGTTTTAATCAAACATATTTTTTTGGGATTTGAATGACAACAAGCTGAAGGATTTTTTGATATCAAACATATTTATAAAAGACTAAATGAGATGGATTGTAACTGTACGTTGACCTAAATTTTCAATAATAATTCTTTAGTTTAAAGTTGAGTAAAATTAAAAGTTTCAAAACAGCAATAGTTTGATCGTTTTTGTACTTTTTATGATAACTGTACGTTGAAAATATAATGTAAGGATGTTATCACATTTGCGCTTTTAAGTTTACTGGCTACTCTTAGGACCGGAACATGACCGTGGCAAGCATTGATATTATGGTAGTAAGAGCATGTGAAAAAGTGGTCTTACTCAATTACTTTCAAATAATGTCATGAAAAACTTAATGGTAAACAGGATATAAACAACACATCATAGAAACTACCTTATACATAGGTACATTTACTATCTTACACTTAATTTTATCATAGAAATAATTTGGAAAGTTTTTTTTTTATTAATATGAAAAATATTGGTCACGGAAAAGAAACACAAGGGATCGTGCAAATGCTGATCGTGCTCGTTCGGCTTAGCCATCGGCGATATATGAGTGCTTAACATCAAAAATAATATTTGAAATTTTGTATCAATGTCATAATGTAGATGCGGCGAATGTCACTGGGACCTTTGTGAGTCGTGACTATTCGCAAATGTCTCTTACATTAACGATGAACGCTTTGTATAATTTATTAAGCATTGTAAGGGGTATCTAAAGAAACTGAAAGGAAAAAGAATTAGTAATAAGTATTTTATGGTTTTCTTATTAATGGCGACAAACTTATTTTTTCTCATAATAGGTAGGCAAATATGTCTACATATTTGTCTAACTATTCCTTCCTAGATATAAGAATTGCAAGAAAATCGCGACAACTACTATCACTCAATATGGAAATTGCAATCCTTGTTCTTGAATCTATGATTAAAATTTCTTAGTACCTGAAACTTTCTCTAGATTGGAATGAGACAATAACGTCTGATTTATATTGCCTTCTCGTCTCAGTCTTATTCCGTGTCTAAATTAGACGAATATGGGTCACCTTCCTAATCTAGGGGCTTTGAGAAACGTATCAGTTTTTACGCAAAGTGACTTCTGAAATCTGCATCCCAGAAACCAGGCCCAATCCTAAATTAGGTCAAATTGAAATATAATATGATTCCGATTTTCTCTTGATGTTTAACTTCCCAGTAAGAGGCACTTTCCCAGAAGGCAATAGGAAAAGAAATACATCGCCTCTCGAAAATATTAGAAAAGAAAATAATCCGATGCATTGTTATTGCAAACTTACATTAGAGTAGAGCGCTATATCAGGCAAGATTGTAAAGCCAGTGCATTAGATGAAGGGCCAATTTTTAAGTAAAAACAGACGCGGTATATGCTGCATAAAATGAATTCGACATCCTTTTGCTAAATGAAGCAGAACTTCCATAAGCTTTTGTGTTGCTCCTGCACTTATCTTTTCTTATTTTAATCTATTTTGTCTAGAAGAAATAGCTATCTTGATTAATCTTAAGGCGTTATGGTATAATATACAGCGTGAAGTTTTTAAATGAAATGTTTAAAAAAAAAATTATTACTATCTGAAGATTTCACATAATATTGTGTTTAATGAATGCAACATGAACATAATAATTTGAAAAATAAAGAAAAAAAACGGATGCATTATGAAGCTAATATCAATATATAATGAAAATAAATTGAGTTCCATTATACAAATTCACATTTATTTCTGTTGTTATAAAATATATAAGAAAATTAATTTAGTAAAATTACGATTATAATATCTGGGAAAAAAACATGTGTTATTTACTAATTATACTTTTTGTTAAATTGAACTATTTTCATGTAAAATGTTGTCCAACGTGAACCCTATGATACTTAATGAAAAAAAATCGAATATCATGTAGGACCCACTAACTCTACACCTCCTCCCTTACTCTACACACCTTGAGTTTAGAAGTCCCAAAATTCATAAACTTAACACATTAGTTAAAAATGTACCATTTCGTTGTAACAATCTCCAAATACACAAAACCATAACACAACAAGTACAAGACCTATTGTTGAAAGACATATAAACACCGATATTTAAATTTTTCTCGGTACACCCTTGCGACGGTGGTGAAACTAAACTCAGAAATGAAAATTGTATCAGAAATGCATCAACCTGTATATCGTGCAGCATCACTAAGTCGTGATATATTTACGACACGCTACATTTTAAATTGCATTTAATAATATTCACGCGTTCGCAACTCGTTCCGCGGCGGCTATGAAGGATTCTATCCGGTAGCTACACCTCTCAACTATCATACAACTTTACCGACCTACAAGGTAGTTTTACAAACCCTTTTCTGGCTTTGGAAAGAAAATACGTAGACTGAGTGTCTACTGGTAAAAATAAATGACACATGGTAGCAGTGCGTTGCCATGCCAACGGAACGTCTTTTTATAATATTGGAACGTAAACAAGCAGACGGATTTCCTGATAAAAAATACACGTCGCTTATAGACATAAAGGAGGAAATGGTGCGTTGCCAACCTGAGGCTAGGATGGTAAGCCTCTTACATGAGTAAGTTTACCGGCTACCCTACCCTCCAAATCAGAACAAGACAATGGTGAGCACTGCCGCGATTGTGGCAGGAATATGTAAGGCGGTGGTACCAATCCGGGCGAGTCGTTGCAAGACTCTACCACATAGTCAACGTCACGGTTTTGGTGACAATAGACCCTGTGCTCGCCTCTTACGAGCTGCCTGGGTGGAAGGCAGTTGATTTATTCTACAACGGAACCCAGACCAACACTACCCTAAAAAATCGAAAATCAGCTCATTACAGGCTCTGGTTTTATGGCTGTGGTACAAAATCGGATGAGTCATCAAAATCTTATATATAGGCAAACAAAACAAAAGGTTGACTTGTCTAGTGTATATATTATTTTTGCGAAAATAAAAGAAAACTATTAAGCTGGACCGTCACTAGAGGTATAAAAAATAGATAACTCCTAAACCAACAAGTGGACATATGAGGTTTTATCAAAATCGGTACAGCCGTTTCGGAGGACTTTGTCAACTGACACTGATGCACGAATCTTTTATTTATTATAGTTGGAATAGATAATGCCGCGAAGCACAGGGATTACCAAATGATTGACTAAGCCTATATTTTCGAAGAAATAATTGAAATAAGTTACAAGGCTGCTTTTGAACTGGGGGATTTTTTTTAATTTAAAGCAAAATTTATATTTATGTGAAGTTGGAATAAAAATATTTTAAATGCATAAATATTTAGTTAACCAGCAAAATTGCCTGCACTTGTTAGTTTTTGTACAATATCAGTTTAAAACATTGTATACTTACTAGATATTAGTATGAAAAATAGATTATTAACTTATATAACGTATAATGATAGATAAGTACTTACCATATCATAGACTACATGAAAAGCAAACGAAGAATCCGACTTACCTGAAATTAAAAAATATATATAATTATTATTATTCTGCATGATAATACTTGTAAACTTAAAAACATACAGATATATTTAAGTAGATTAGGAAAAATGGTAGAGTTTAGCCATTTGCCTCTATTGGTACAGCTGCATTATATCTTGTAGCCGTATTGGATGTGCACGTTACTGTCACGTTCCGGTTACGATAGATCGGTAAACGAACTTGTTGAAGCTCAACCCCCAACCTCATCTCCTATATCTTTATCAAGATATCCGTCTGCTTGATTGCCTTTCAGTTCCATAAGTTCCAAAGCGCCTACTATCCAATTTACTTAATTATGGTTATCTAATGTTTTTTTAGAGTAAGTATTCTTGTGTAGGACATTCTTGTATTATTAATATTATAAAAATATCTTAATACTGTATGATAATTTAGTTGCCTACGAAATACGTATTTATATGAAATATGTTTAGACAATCGTTGCCTGTGAAATCAGTAAAACCGTAATCAAGATTAAGCATGAACTAGGGAAATAGGTATTTAGGATAAATACCTATTTCCCTTTAAGCTTTTTTTTTACTACCTCTTTACCTCTTTTATTCTTATTTCGACATATTTTCAATTGACAAAAGGTATAAAATCGTAGTCAGAGAAGCGAGAAGCTTTTTTTACTGCCTCTTTTACTTTTATTTCGTTATAATTT
>DVZL01008864.1:0-10047 GCA_018236625.1 Lasaia peninsularis | reverse complement strand
ACTTGTCCACGACACATGTAGGTGCATTTACGTCTATTTTGAATAATGCTGGTATCGCCCTATTTATTCATGACGCACCGACACAATGTCGCCTGGTTTACACAATCTTTGTCGTATATAGGTCGACTTGCTTGACTTATTTCTTGACTGATTTAACAATTTTAGTTTTCAATATCTATTAAAAATGTTGCTACTTAACTTTTTATAAAAAACGAAGTAACAAGAAATATTTTTTTAACTTTCAAAGCCTCGTTGCGTGTTTTTTGTCAAAACAAAAGTTGTATAATATTTTAACGTTGTAATTTTTAAGTTTTACTGACATGATTTACAAAACCTCAAAACAGAGATTGGATAATATGCAATATAAACACTAAAATTAAAGCTGCCTATCTTGATTTTACTTTGCTAACCATTCGGTAAAAAAAAAATGTCTATATTTAAATTAGGAAAACGTTCTAAATTTAATTTTTTTTTCGAAAGCTCTAATTTTGAACCAATTTCTTTCTTTTTGAGCTACTCGTTTTTTGAGGTACGCGCGCTTTTTATAGAAATCAACTCTATGAGCGTCATTTTATTAAATGTTAGTACCTAAGTCAGCTATAGCTTTAAAATAATTTTCGCCCGTTGTCATCACTAGTTCAATTAATTCGGTCTTAATTCTACAATACTACGAGATCACAAGTATTTGACTAAAGACAAAATTCCCTAAGTCTTGGTCTCGCTTTACTCATACATATGGATATTCCGGAAAGGATCTTTCAGGAATATAATATGAATAATATTTTGGTTTTCTTTCAGACTGGGACTATTCATATGCCACAAGCTGTGCTGCAGAAGGTGGGGGCAGCCGGGGTTCCGCAGCTGCTGCTCAGCACGGCACCACGCATCGCCAACTCCATAAACAACAACAAACTATCCATTAAAGTCACATCCTCCGGTGCTTCAGGCAAAAGTAAGCGCCCAGATTTTATCTTATAAGAAATACACGCCACCCTATACTTAGACGTTAATATCAGACCGGAGTTTGGACGACTCGAACAATGGCGTCGCTAACTCATCGGAGGATCACAGTGTTAGTGGCAAAGTAATAAGTAACGTAATGCTTTACAAGTTTCTGAGTACATTAGCAGTTCTTTAAGTCCTCCGCAACATCTAGCAAACATTATCTGTATGGTGATGGATATTGGAATAATAATCCTAGTCTTATCATATTGTTTCATATCTTCAATAACTATAATTTGGTTTATTGACTTCAAAGTAGATAAATTATTAATAGTTTTCGAATGAGACATATTAACGTTTTCATGTATTGCTATTGGAATTAGCTGACACGTGATAGTTAGTTAATACTTTCGACAGTTGACACGTTATCAGCCTGAGTGACATATGTCAAGTAATGTCACAGAGAATTATAAATTACACGTACGTTATGGTACATATATTGGACGGTATAGAATGGTATTTTATTATTACTCTAGATATGACCGCCTCGTTGGCCGAGTGGCTAGCGTACACGCCTAACCGCATTGACTGTCCGCGAGGCTCGGGTTCGATTCCCGATGGGGACAGACATTTGTGTGATTTATTTTTTTAAATACTTAATAAATATAATAAATAGTAAAAGAATTGCTGCAAGCATCCATAGGAAAATACGAATAGAAATATAAATAATAATGATATTATTATTATTCATCCATTCCATTATACACAAATACACAATAACAAAAACGACAAAATAAAGGCAATAATTAACAAAACTAATAACAGTAACAACATGATAATGAAAAAAATAACAAAATTAATAATAACAACAAAATCCGCGATTTAATAAAGCAATGAAACATATTCATGCGTATTCAAAACTCGAATGACGTTTATTTCAAAATAGAGAATCCAAAGTGTGCATTCCCTGAGATCGGCGCGTCCCCGTACCACGAAACACAAACGATATTGTCAAATAATATTCGACTAAATTAAAAAGGTTATTACTTTCATATAATCCGTATATATTTTTACTTCGATTGAATATGGTCAGTTTATTATTGTCACGTAGTAAAAATATTTTCTTGGTAAAGAAGTTAGTTTACAAAAATTATCGCTTCTCATGATGGGAAGTATACATACTTGTAATGTAGGTAATATACAAGTTTACCACTAAGTTTATAACATTTCTGTAATGACTACAGTGAAAGTACCTTAACCATATACATATGTTAGCCATAAAATTACTTATCTTTGTCGTGTTTCTGTTAGGAATGTGAGCGAACAAGTAGGTGAGTAATCTCCATGAGTACTTTATAGCTTTAGGAATAGTGGATACTATGTGATTATAACAGTGAATATTTATTGTCACTATTATATAAATCTACTAGCGGCCCGCCCCGGCTTCGCACGGGTTTACTATACATGTTATATACATAAAAAACCTTTCTCTTGAATCACTCCATCTATTAAAAGAAACCACATCAAAATCCGTTACTTAGTTTTAAAGAATTAAGCATACATAGAGATAGACAGAGAAAGTGATTTTGTTTTATAATATTTTTTTTCTACGTATTTTTCCAGGATAAAAGTATCCCATTTTATGCCCAGGATAACAAGGTATAATTATACCAAGTTTTATTAAATTATTAAACATAGCTAGGTTGTATTATTACGGAAAAACACTTGCAGGCAACTCATTCCACTCCTTAGCCGTTCGCATTAGAAAAGATAACTCAAACCGTTTTGTGCGGATAAGTCGAATATACACTACATAAGGGTGAAATGCGCGCCCACTTCTAGTGTTCCGGTGGTGGAAATGGGCTGGTTGAATTAGGTTGTGTAATTCATTCAAACACTCACCGAGATGTATTCTGTGGGAGAAGGACAAATGAGCCACCTTGAGCTGATGATCAAGGATCTGCAGCTTAGTCAGAGCAGGATTACCATTAAGTTTTTTGAAGTTTATTATAGAGCTTGGGAATTCATGCCAAGTGATGACTAAATCAAAGCTATGTTTTATTAAAATTATTTGAGTTGGAGTGCTTTAATTTAGTTTCTGTGTAAGACTTAAAAGATTAATTGTCACCTATTATTTTCTAATTCTTTGTTGCAAATTCTTTCTGTACTTTTATTAATGAAGGGTTTAATTATTCAGTGTAGGCATTTACGGAAGGCATTTTTATTAATCTTGTTACATTGCCTCCCTACTAGTAAGAGGCTGTGATATAAGGCATGATCCTCTCTCTCATACCCAAATGTCATGTAATATTTTTTAAAATTTATGTTTAGTGTAAATTCAAATAGAAAAAAATTTTGATATTTATATCTAAGCCTAGTATTTAAGGTTGCTCAGGAGGTAGATTAAAAGCATAGTAAATAGTGTGGCATTCCCAAAATCTTGTGTTTAACGTCATTGTTGACCATTTCACGATTTGGTTTATTTTTGTAAATAATTTTAATTCTATTTTGTTATAATTTTAATATGTTTCTTGTGAAAACGTGATTATAAAATTTGAAAAACCTTTTACTTTTTCTAAGGTATTAGATGAGATTTGGGTAAACTCCTTTCGACTATAGACTCAAAGTATAGAATAAATAATTTAATTGATTTCTTTATTTTCAGACAGTTTATGGCTATCGAAAAAGTCAATGGCGGACTACCCTCACTTACATATTTTCAACACTGACCTTAGGTATACCATTCCTAGTCTTCCACTGGTATCCCACGTTACTACTTTATGCTACCTCAGTCAGGTGCTATTTTCAAATAGCAGATCAAGTATTAGTTGAAGTAAGTATGTTTTATACTTGGTATTAGTTAAATATATCACGTTTGTTGTTTCAGGTGGAATAGTTTGTAAAAGCTTTTGTAAAAACTCTTTGAAGGCAGGTACTCTTCTCTCTCTTCCTTTCTCTGCCACCATGAAGTCAGTTCCAATACAATCTATAGTTTATTAAAGTTGCGGCTGTTCGAATATTCGTTAAAAGTATAAAAATAAACCTTCTCTGTCTGTATCTGGTAATAGAAGTTCAACATGTTTAACCCATTCACTGCTGCCGATGCAGCACCGGTTGGCGTCTTTTTTTTGCTTCTTCACAGATGCGGCGAACGCCTAATTGAGTTTATTTTCAACAAGAATTAATATTTTTAAGATTTTTTTGCAAAATAAATTCAATAATATTAATAAATTTTGGAGGAAGCCGATCAGCGTATATCAGAAATTAGCAATATTTTTACTCACGTGCTTATACGCGTTATTTAGACAATATTGTACCTATAATTTATGCATCGACCTGTAAGCTTATTACCAGTGATCGGAGTAGGTAGATTGATTTTTCGTACTTGCATGAAGCTTTCATAACATGGGTAAACCTTTATTGGGAAATATCCGAAGGTATATATAAAAAACAAAAAACAAAATTACTTTTCACAGTATTTCAAAATAAATAATAATCATCAAACGTATTTGGTTCACATGGTTAACAGTGATGACTATAAAAATATCGTACAATTTAGCTTATACAATAACATTTTATGTTTTTGCAGCTAAATATATGTTTTACTAAATTTACCAAACCGAATATTGGTATACTCTGGCAAAATAATTAAATAATAAGAAAATTAAATTTAAACTTAAATATCTATTAAAAATCGGAACCATTTGATGCAGAATTATTCGTATTATATTATTTTACTTTTACTTACTGTTTTCACCTATACTTTTCCAGCACAAACACTAATTTTGTAAGATTTCAACAGTTTATGACTTCTAACTACTAGTGACAAAACTATAAATCCCTTAATAACAATCTGCGTATATCTCTCTACCATTTAAACGCTTACTGTTTGGTTAACCAACAAATCTAAACGAAAAATTTAGTTAAATCTTTTATACAGTGCTGAAAACGCTGATCGGCGTCTGAAAATTACCTTATCAGGTTCGGCGGACACCGATCAGCGCTTCCTTAAAAAGGCGGCCGTATCTTAGAAGAAATCGTAGTTTCGAACGGCGCAATGAATGGGTTAAAATTTTACATGCTTTACTATATGTTGAACAATTTGTTTATTTTCCATTAAAGGCCTGTTTTGATTTTTTTAATTTTAATTAGGTATAATATAGTTTTTGCTTTTAGGAAACCTATCAGAAGAAATGCAAAAGTTTTTATATACACAAAATAATTGTCAAAAACATAGCAGACTCTAGGTAAATTTGATTTTTACTTTTTCTTGTCATTATATGTACCTATAGTAGTTGGAAATATGTATATGACGAAACTGATTTTTCCAGCGGATTATTAAATGAAGGGTTTGAAGATGAATTGGGGAAAAATAAGTCGCAGGTCGACAGTGCTGATGATCTGTATACTCCTTTACATTTGGAAGATGGAACTATACTGAGTAAGTGCAGACTATATAAATTTTTATACTGTGTAAATTAGTACATATAGTTTTCTTTGTTTAAAATACAAACAGATGGATTTTTGAGGGCAAGAAACGTAGTGCTTTGACAAGTTGTGGTTACTGTTTTAAAGCCTCTTACGCAAGTTTATTAGATGCCTACAAAAACTAAAATCTTTGTAAGCCTACAGATAGAAAGTGTATCAGCAGAAGCGGTGGCAAGTTTTTTTAGGTGCTTTTTTAATTCAATTTTTTCTTTTATTCGTTTCAAATGTGCAAGTTAACTAAAAAAAATTAATAAAACAAAGTTATAAATAAGAATCGTATTATGTGCCATTAACATCATATATTTGATATTCGTGGCAACTTGCCGGCTTGCCGTCATAACGTCATGCTCGCCCTTGTTACGTTTCGGCTTGGGTAAATAGTCAACTTACTTACTCACGACTATTTATATCCAAGCCTCCGGTTATTGTGCCAGCTAAAAACTATAAAAAATAAAAGATCAGAATCCGAAAATATACATATATAGATAATTAAGAAGGCTTCGGACTTCCGTTTCGGTGAAGTTTGATCCCCGCCATGTACCAATGAGTTTTTTTAAACAAAGTTTTTCTAATTTAAGTACATTTCTGAGTGCTCTTAGATTGTATATGTATGTAGGTACTCGTAGTATTATTGTGTATATAGATTTGTGCCTGATATGGCGACGGACTTGCCACCTGTCACATGGGATCTAATATCGCAAATCGTGGGTGCATAATATGTAACTCTGCCTAACCTTTTCGGGCATATGGGTGTGACGATATTTAATTATTTTTATTTTTAGGAAAATACAGTCGACCGCGATTCACGATTCGACTAATTTTCACTAATATCGATTTTTTTAGTTCGAACAAACTTTTTATCAAAAAATATCTGACCAATAAATTCTGTGTTTATTTGAAAACTGACATGGACAATATATTTTTATTGATATTTTTTTTAATTAATGCTAATTAAAAATATGATTGTTCGTAGATGTACAGAACTTTCGATATTTCAAACATAAGAAGCAGTATATAGTATGGGAGAGCACGCGCGGGCAATGGGTTCGGCTGGCGGGCGTGGAGCGGGGCGCCACGTGCGCGCAGCTGCACGCGCTGGCGGCGCGCGTCCCGTGCCACGAGCGGCGCATGCGCATGTAAGGACATCCTACTTTCTACTTATTATATTATACATGCGTAAGTTTTTAAATGGGCGTTGCGTTTGTTACTGTTTCAGGCAAAAATTACCTAACGCTTTTTACAAAATTTACTGTAATCATATATCTGAACACGATTGAGAAGACTATAGTTCGATCTACACGTAGGAGAGCATTGTTACATCATGTTTATCTTTTAGAACTTTCTGCCATAGATGCATTGGTAGAGGTAACTAAGTTGATGAACATTATGTCTAAATTCTGAGTCTGGGAGATTGTTAAATTGGTTTCGCTGTCTAAATATATCTGTGTATTGGTATCATTAATTAACACTCACAATAGAACCATTTTGATTATTTTGGTTAGATCAATTGGTGTAATTTTTTTGGAGGTATTTATTAATTTCTATTTATCTTATTTAGGAATAAAATAAGTTTAACTACAAACACAAGAATTTTTATCTAATAATAACTATTCAAAATTTTAATAAAGTTATGAATGCTAGGCAATAAGGTGCTTATCCTATTATGATTTAAAATTTCATATTTAAAAAACAAATAGACAGTAATAAAAACAAATATTTTTTTTATGTTCTTCTTATTTAAATACTGATTAGATAATTCTCTGATATCTCATTTAAGATAATATAAACAAAAAATATATGTTTCTATAAGTCGGGCACAATTTTTACAATTTTATAATATATTTATGTATTATATTGTGTTGCTTATAATTTTTGCTTTTTTTAGGTTAAATATATATGGTCTGAACGAGATAAAAGTGCCAGTCCAGTCGATCATGACTCTTATACTGTTGGAGGTGTTCAATCCGTTCTACGTGTTTCAAGTATTCACCATCGCAGTGTGGTTGGCCGAACCATACTACTATTACTGTATAGCCGTCGTACTCATGTCTACGTTTGGTGTTGTCACTTCTGTTATACAGACTAAAAAGGTAAGTTACAGATGTGCGTTTTTTCATGTTTTATTAAAAATATTACTCTTTTTAAAATATTTTTGACTATCGTTCCAAAAAAATTAATGATTTTGAAACTAACTGCGTGGTCTTAACGTAGTCTTAAAGCAATATTATTTTTATAATATAGTATGTAAACCATATTGTTCTCCGTGTTCCTCCTAGTTCTCTGTGTAGAATAGACAAACTGCCCGGGCAGCTCGTAAGAAGCAAGCATAGGTATGTTAGCTGGATTATTTTCAACATAACCATTAGTGATAGAATGCTACCGCCTATTCAGCAGGCACGTATATATTATCATAGTAATTCAGAGTTACAACAGAACTTTGATGGTTACTGAACAAATCGTGGTAATATTATCAATTATTTTGTAAAACATGTATAGCAGTACTATATTATAAATTACGTTTACGACGCTTAAATGATTTGTAAGTTAGTTTAAAAAATGGAAATCCTATCAAGATTGATGTAATAGTTTTCCTGTGCTCTACTATTATAAAGAAGAACCCAAACATAGGAAACTAATTTTTTTTTTAAATATGTTAAGTGTACAGATACTGTTATGTTTTGTATTATTTTTACGTTTATGTAATAAATACAAATACACATATTAGTTCAATAAAATTGACAATTACAGCGATATATTTCATATATTTTTTCCCTTTTTTATGACCTGGCAGTAACAATTTCCAACATGAAGTTGATCACCCCAACTTTTTTGTATTTGAACCGGAACATATGTACCTATAATATGTAATATATCGATAAATTAGAATCGAGGTCTCTAAAAAGTCGACCTAAATCGTTACGGCCACGGTCATAATTAATCACAGAGTTCATTTCCTTTACATACATACTTATGCACCCCCAATTAGCCGACAACATCAGATTAAATGTCATCATACGTGGCGAGTCCATATTCTTTTCTTATAAGTCGCCCGACCTGTGAATTGAACCCACGACCTCGCGCGTCTTTCGAAAACTGATCGCGCTGGACCTCAAGAAATAAATCATTCCAATTCGTCAGAACCAAGAAAGCTTGCGCGCGACGGTAGAGGCTCACGCGGAGGTGGAGGTGTGGGGGGGGCGGCGCGTCGACAGCAGGCTGCTGTGTCCCGGAGACGTGCTGCTGCTGCCGGCGCGGCCGACCGTGCTGCTGTGTGACGCCGTGCTGCTCGCCGGCAGCGCCATCGTCAACGAGAGCATGCTCACCGGTAACGTGCTTGTGCTGATTGGGGAGCGACGCTCGCGGACCGCATTCGTAATACTGTGATCAGATGAATGGGATTGAATGAAAGTGCCGGTGTTCCGGTCGTGTCGAATGAATGAAATATTGACAAAACGGACATACGACGGATATGGATGGATGTAGGTAACCGAGGAGACATTTTACGACCAATTATCTCAAATATTCGAGTGTGGTGTCGAACGTTTTCGAAACCGGCGTGTGTGTATGAAGAGATTGATGAACGTGGCGGAAGTTTGAGTGAACGGGGAACGGTGCTCTATATACAGAATGTACTTTAAATATTGCAGACAGGACATTTTGCTGAAAGAAGACGTTATTTTAATTAAAAAACTGTTTAAACTGCATTCATGGATTTTTAAATAATTACGTGGTACAACCGGAAATCGAACCAGAAAAATATTACTCTATAACTATATCAAACCGATAGAAAGGCTTCATAGTGAGGATTATTTTTTTGCTGAATAACATACCGTCCAAAAAAAGGAAGACCATAAATTTTGTAAATTTTATAAATTGTATCAGGTAATAATTTGAAAATCTGTGAATGCAGTGTTTATTTTTTTTTCAATAAAAAAATGTTCTGTCTGCGACATTTAAGGTACATCCCCTCCATGTGGCATAGCTTTGGGACGACCTGTATATGTATCTTGTGCGGCGAGATAGGCAGACCTGATTGTATAAGATATGTTTGTCTGTATGAGTACGTATTTTTGTACAAAATTTAATCGCTTACGTTTAATTTAAATTTCACTGTCAAATGGCGAAGTTCAATTTCATTGTAAAGTATCACTATAATGCGTTCGCGTTATGAATGCTGTGTTACCTTGTTACCCGCCTGCCGGTTGACCGATTGAATCACTCATAATTAGAACGTTAAGTCCACTCTTGCAAACGAAACTGTTGTGAACACGGAACGCCTTTTACTTAGTAACGCACCATACACCTAAAGTGGTGAACCCGACGTCACGTCGTAAAAACTCATTTCAACATCAACTCAATTAATTACGCTTAATGAACTTTCTTTAATTGCGCGGCCCTCGTGTTCTTTCTCTTTTGTGTCGGTTTCTGAGGCTGAAGTTGAAAAACACATAAAATCTATAACTTCAACTGCGATTGGTAATGATGGCTTGGGCTCTAAAATGATAGCTCTCATTCTCCCTCATATTCTACCCGTTTTAACCTTCATATATAATCTTTCCTTGTCATCTCAGAAATTTCCATCAATGTGGAAAAAAGCCAAAATTACCCCACTTCCTA
>DVZL01008863.1:0-10048 GCA_018236625.1 Lasaia peninsularis | reverse complement strand
TTACATTTTTTTTTATTCAGGACAACAAACGATTACACTGTTACATTACAGGTGATGATTACATACAATCATGTTACTTACAATATAACCTACCCCGTTATCCATAACTTACACTTACTTACTTAAAAAAAACCCTATTAGTCAGATGATATCGGGGTCGACTATCTAATCTAGGGGATTTTACTAAGACAGTTTTAACACAAAGCAACTTCCATCTGACTTCTGCAACCCTGAAGGGAAACTAGACCCAAACCTAGATAAGGTTCTAAGACCAAAACATTTTTTTATGATATTGGAAGGCAAACAAGCAGACGGATTTCCTGATGGTAAGAAACACACGCCGCCTATAGACACCAAAGGTGGAAATGTTGCGTTGCCAACCTAAGGCTGGGATGGTAAACCCTTTTGCATGAGAAAGTTTACCAGCTACTCTACCCTCCAAACTAGAACACAACAATGGCGTGCTATTGTGACAGAAATAGGTAAGGCGGAGGTACCAAGGTACTTTAAGTTTTGCCCATTTTAATAAATAATTTTAATATTCCAGACACAGTAGCGAGCAAAATAATCAACAAAAAGATGATTTTATCTCTATTTCTTGGATGCATTATTGAGTACAAAAATCGGTGTTAAGATTATTTATTATAAATTACGAGTCTATAGGAATAATTATAATATAATTGAATAGAATTTTAATTGTTTGGCTAATTTTTTAAGAAATAATACGTTACATTATGGATCTTCTGCTTCAGTTTAAATATGGGGAAAACTGAAGTGGGAAGGCTAGTTTAAAATATTTACGAGTATGCTTGTTAAACTCTTGTGATTTCAATGTTGTCAATCCATTTTTAATATTATTATATTTAACATATTATAGTAGATTTTAATATATTATTTGTTCTTTTTACAGGTAAGTTCCACACTACAACGTAATGTTTTGCTGGCAACATCAAGTTCGAGATCGTGACATTTTAAAGCAATATTATTTCGAATTTCAGCGTTTATGTTTGCGTTTACACATTGCATTATTGAAATAATATTGCTTCGAGACGTCACGGTAAAGTTGTTGATTATCAAAAATGTCGTAAGTATTCGTATATTTCTATTAAGATAAGGCTCATTAGAACTGTTTATATTTAAATAAATATTCACCCCTTTAAATATTATAAAATGTATTTTTTTAAAAACAGACAGACTTACTATTGAGCTTAAATACAAGAGAACATTTTTGTTTGCCTACAACTCTTACGCATAAAAGTGTAGGTATATGTAGGACTGCCATAGGGCAGGGATGTCCGGGAACGTCACGGAATTTTACGTGTTGTCTTGTGTCCAGTAATTTTACTTTGCTGTCCCGGAATTTAACAAACAAAGTTAAGATACTACGGCTGCAAAAGTCAGACATAGTGACCCCTAATTCCTTCTTAGCTTAGTCTCGGACCGGAGACCAAAACTCTGATTCCGTTAGCCCCAGAAATGTGCAGGAAATTATCAGCCTGGATCTGGCAACCCCAAGTATATGTGATATAACTAGCTGACCTGGCGAATTTCGTACCACTTGACATTGCTAATAACATTTTGAATGTTTAAAAAAAGTCAGATGCCACTCACCCTGTGTAAGACCCTTGTCAAATTTTCTAAATAACCAAACGATACAACCTGCTCATGAAGGCAAAAGTATTAGGAGATCACACTCCTATCTACGACAGCTGACCATACCACAGGGTAGGGTCAGCTATCTCACTCTTACAAGGCCGTTTTTTAGACGACGTCCAGTTTAAAAGAAAGTAATCTCAAGATTACTATTAGCTTCATGCATCTATAAGAACGGGATTCGTCTATGGCAAAAGAGACACAGCATAAACAGATAATTGTTTTGTGTGTTGTCACAGACAAAACATTCTTCAAGCATAGATAATACACAGCAATCAATTGTACCTGTTGCCATAGACAATTCTATAATGATTTAGCCGGGCCGTGGGCGCAGTCACGACGTCCACGATGGGACATTAAAATCGCAACGATCTCTCAACAGCGTTAACAAGCGAAGCGGGGTGCAGACAAGCGGTCGTCGCGATCCCATCTTGCCAATTTGTAAGTGTGTCCAGTGGGGATTTATTGGCCACGCGAGTTTTATACTAGAACATAGGTGGCCGATAGGATTAGGTGCATGACTTCAAAACCTCTCGGTTCGTCTGTTTGTTACGCGATTACTCCGTTATTTGCGAATGGATTTCGATTATTCTTATTTTATATGATAGTCATGCTTTAAAGATGGTTTCCTTATAAATGTTATGGCTTTTTATGGGATAGAAAGCAAACAAGCATACGGCTTTCCTGATGTTAAAAAGAAGATGGTTACCGTTGCCTGATAAAGGTGCGTCGCTATCCTGACGCCGAGATGCTAAACCTAATGTGCAGGTCCATTGTTATTAGGGGTACAGGATTGAGTAGGGCGGTAGATTCCTACCTTGGCGAGTTGCTTAACAATACTCTAATGGTCTTGTTGGAAATGACCCAGTTAACCTATGCTCGCCTCTTACGAACTGCCTAGTACACGGACCAACGCGGGGCGCTTTTCGAAAAAATATGGATAAAAACCATGTTTAACTATTTAAATGAAATCACTGTACATTTGGAGTTGGGGTTTTGCCGTTTTACCGCGCTAAAATTGGGATGATTCTTATTTTGTATAATAAGTCATACTTCACTTTTTTATTATTCGGTTCAATTATTTTTGAAATATAAGAAAAAATAAAAAAAATACTGGCATAATAATGAGGTTGAAGTCAGTTTTTTGCAGTGATACTGCGCTAAAACAACGAGGACAAAGAACGCATTTCCTGATATAAAATATATCGCAGATATATACTACAAATACTAATAGAGCATCGTCAAGGCAATGATCTTAACCTTCTTCCGTAATATTACTGAGTAGCTTAGATAAACCGGAACACTAAATAAATGGGATAAAAGCGATGGGGTTTTCACATCTCTAATAAAAAACTATCATTGAATATTCTGTACTTGTGTACATTGATTGATTTAATGAATGATATATTGATAGTTTTTTTAAATGAATCATACATCAATCGGTTCATTTTTATTTTGCAAATTCAATATAAGACTTAATGAGTTATACGTCAAACGGTTCCTTTAAATTTTAAAAGTGCCGTATAAGACTTTTAATGAATCAATTGATTTTAAATTGACGTAATGTAGAAGACAGTATAGCTGAATTTCAATTCGAAATAAGGGTCAACAAATAACTTTAAACGTTGATATATCAACCATCTTCGAAACGGCTCAAACGATTTTCTTCAATTTTTTTATTTAGGTGGTTTTAGGGGCCGTAAATCCGTTTTATGGTCGATATCTACAGTTAGACATAGGTTTACTAGACTTTGATTACTAAGATATTTTTATTAATTATTGAAAAATAACAGTGGTTGCCTGGTTACTGATTGTTGCTTAGATACTTTTATTAATTATTGAGAAATAACAGGTTGCTGGTTACTGATTATTAATATTTCATCAGTAAAACACCGAGGAAAGCTCGGTCATCCGAGTACTTTATACTTAATACAGACAGACAATACTGAGATTATGCTGATGAATTAAAAAATATTGAATTTGGTAAATCAGCTAATATTTCAGATTGATGTTTTATATATTTACTACATTACATTTTTTTGTTGCTCCGGGTCCTCAATGTAGAATAGACTATATGCCTTCCTTACTCATTTGTGCGAGTGTAGGTTATCTGGGTCATCATCTATCAACCAGAAAACTGGATAGAATGCTGTGCAGCAACTCGCCCAGGGTTCCAACGTCTTACCTATTCTTGCCACAATAATCATTTTGTCGTGTTCCAGTACAGAGACCAGCCGGTGGGTATTAAGCCTAAAATATCGGCCACAGGACAGCGAAGAACTATGGTGTCAATAACACTATGGTACTTTATTAAAAAGAGGGTGTGTTTTATACAATAAGTATTATAAGTCGGAAAAAAAGCTGCTCTTCGAGAGTTGTTAAAATAATTCAAGCGAGCTAAGCTGCGGGTGGAAAACTAATTAATACCTTCATGCCAATTATCCCCATAGAGGTAAACAGTCAGTCCACGACTCGTAAGTCCAGTAGATATACGCACGATTTAGCCACGGTACTAGGGCCCATGATGTGGCAAGCCTATCTCCACTTCGGGCACATATTAATCCCGGGTTATGTAATGTTTACTCAAAATAATCTGAAAAACATTTAAGAAAATTTGTCCGACCTGGGAATTGAACCCGGGACCCTACATTGCTAACGGTCTTAACAGGTGACAGCCGTACTGTTACATAGAGGCGATTATAATATATAATATTTGGCAGCTTTCGATATACCATTACTTATAGTTTAAGTAAAATCTCCTTTTATACAAAGAAAAAAAAGAAAAAAAAGGAAGTTCTGGTGATTCGCAAACAAAAACTAATGTTCTACTACTACTAATCTTCTACTGTCCCAGTTATCTGTAAAATTAATTGTAACATAGGTCCTTAATGATTTTAAATACAAATAACAGAAACAGAATTACCCGAATGTCATGTTTCTTAGATAAACTGAAAAACTCACCGAGTTTTCATACCTGAAAATTGAACTTGGGATCTCGTCCGTCAAAGTCGAACACCGATTACGTCCGACCACAAAAGCGACCTTAAAACCTCAAAGTAGAAAACCCCGTACCGTAACTCTGAAATTGCACGTACAAATAATATTGTAGCGAAAACAATAATACAAATCAAGATAGCCGAGCCAATATGTTCGCGCCTTTTAAAATATTTGAAAAGATTAGAAAATGTTTAGCCATAAAATTTATATGGAGTCTCCAATTAAATCTGCAAAGGTAACATGCGCCAGCCTCACGCCTGGAGTGAAATATAATACGTTGGATCCCGACACTAGCTTTCGATACTGCACGAAGAGTATTTAGTGTTGTCTGCGTTAAAATATATCGATAGATTTACTCATCTGCTAATCGTGGGTATGTAAGTGTGTGTCTACGCTTTCGGGGACGCCGCCGTGATGTTATATATATTTATTTCGAGCCTCAAAAATCATCTTTCTGACAGCTTCTAATTAAAATTGCATATGTATTACGATTCATGGATCAGGGTGTCTACGTTAAGCGATTTTGAAACTGCACACAACTTATATATTGTGAAATAAAAAATATGTTGTTTGTAAAAAAATATCGATGATTTTGTTCTATATAACAATTTGTTATAACAGTTTTTTTTCATTAAAATATTCTTCTGACAATATCGAACACATGAGAAAAAAAATCCTATTACGTGCAATTGTTTGGAAGTTAGCGCGTACCTACAATCATTTTTGTGATTCATTTTTATTTATGTAGATAAGATATACAGACAAAATATTGACTAGTTGAATGAAAGACACACTTCGAAATCGCTTGTTTATCAAAATAGTGGTTATAAGCGATGTTTATATCCAAGTTAAAAGATTAAAATCTGGTGGATTTCTCTAGTTTATCAAAATTGTGTGTGTTACGCTAGTCTTATTTTTTTATGATGTCTGCTAGAAACTTTAGTAACAGCCTGCATTAATAAATTCTGAGTTTATTTTATATGGGTATAAGACAGTGAACAAGACAGTGAACAAGACTATGGCTATCCTGGTGGTAAGAGAAATCTTGATGGTAAAGGCTGTTAGGCATGATTTGCAATTCTGCCGGTTACTATACCCTACCGACCGGCATAAGACAATGTCATTATGGCGGCGGGAATAAGTAACGCGGTGAATTCTTCGGGTGTAATACCTTTCTTATAACTAAAACATTTAGAAATATAGAAACTAAACTACTTATAATCTGATATAAATCTAAATTATGTTAAAATATTTCATTGTTCATTCTTCCAGCTGACGTTATTTCTAAGATCAAATCTATCTGATTATATCAAAATAGAAAAAAAGTGACTAAATTGTATATTAAAATTGTGATTTTATAATGAAAACCAAACTGGTTGAATGGTAGAATAATATAATTTGAGATCTACGTGATAATAAAATGGGTAGCATCATTATAAATTGTGATTGTGTTTTTAGATTGTAACGTTTTTAGGAACAGCTTTATGTTATCTTTTCCGACCATGAATATGATAATGACAGATACGGAATTAACATCACATTTAAACATTATAACTATACAAATATCGTAAAATTTATCGACCATAACATTCAAGCAAGAAGCATCACTAACACGAGAATATCGTCAGTCGCAATCGCAAGAATATCGTTATTGTATCCCGTCTCTCTGGAAAGAGATTAAGGTCTAAATGTAAATGAGACGTGTGAAAAAGTATGCGATAATCTGACTATTAGGTATAAATTAAGAGAGGTGGAATGAGGCATGAGGCACAATTATATTGTCACGAAGGTCCTGGTCGCACCTGCGCGGGGGCAATCTCCCAGCCGATCTGTGCGCGCGCACGCTAACACACAGGGCTGCCTTCTACGAATCCAACCTTCAACATTACGTATTTATTAACTAATATCGATAATATCAAATATCGATAAACCGCAATAAAGATCACATCACTGATATAAAAAATAATTCGAAATTCGAATTTAATATTTTAATTGTTTCTGAGGGTTTCGTACCCAGATGGTAAAATTGATTATTACTAAGTTTCTGCTGTCTTTTTGCCTATCTGTCTGTCTGTCAGCAGAATGTATTTGTAACCGTGATAGCTATGGGTACAGTTTTCACAGAAAATGTATTTCTGTTGCCACTATATAAAAGTGCTCCCATAAGATGAATAACCAGACTCATCTAATCGATGTCGCTATCCATATTTAGATTATTGTAAAGGCAAAACAGTCTAACAATTATATCGAAATTTTATGTTGAAAATGGGATTTGCCTGTTCTCTAGATAATAGATAAGGTACGAAACCTTAAGTTCTTCAGTCCTACTCGTAGTTATACGGGGTTTTTTTTATCGATTTTCCACCAATAAATATGGGTGAAACCAATGGGCACAATATTGGATATTAAGTTTCCAAACCTTTAAAAAATCAGAACATTGACAAAATATGTTTTATTATAAACAATACGATTTAAACGAATATGCAGTATTGTATTTAAAATTAATAAAAATAAATATCGTAACGCCCATATCTCCCAATAAGTAGTCAGAGGTACACATGCACCCACGATTAGCCGACGATATTAGGTCTCAAGATGTAACAGATGGCAAGTTCGTAAGGGCGCTCAGAAAATGTATTTAAGTTAGAAAACTCATCGGTAGGTAAGTACATGGCGGAGTTTGAAACTGGACTACATAGTATAAAACAAAGTCGCTTTCTCTGTCACAATATCCCTATATATGCTTAAATCTTTAAAACTAGGCACGGGTTTTTGATGCGGTTTTCTTAAATATATAGAATGGATCAAGAAGGTTTTTATGTATATAACATGTATAGCATACCCGTGCGAAGCCGGGGCGTATAATAATAAAAATCATTATTTAAGACACATCAAAATTCACATTTCATACATATAACTATTAATGGTTTTTTTTTTTATATTTATCTTTGAATGTGTATGATTTATTTTCTTTTATCAAGTTTTTTCTTCACCCTCTACCTACTTAATAGTGATAAGCAATCTTTGCGGAATCCTTATGACTTATACGGAACCTACTTTGGTGATCGCTGGTCTAAGTCATTATATTATTTCACTTGTGGTTATTACAAGTAAAAATAAAATTATTAATCTACGTAAATTATTTTTTGTTATTGTTCACATTTCAATACCGTTTGTTGTGTGAAAACCTCATTTAAATATTTATTTAATTCTGTTTTTAACATTTTTTGTTAAAGCGGCAACAGAAATACATCATCTGTGAAATTTTCAACTTACTAACTAATTATAAACAGACGGACAGCGGAATCTTAGTAATAGGGTTTTTTTATTACCATTTGGGTCGGAACCCTACAAAATAAATACGTCATCCTTTCTGATGTCGGTTAAAGTATATTCTTTCTATTCAATTTTATGTAATTATCAGGTATAAGATGCGATACCCTTTTGGTCTCCCAGCCATTTTGAATTATTTATAGCAAGGCCGATAGACACTTAACGGAAGTCCATACGTTGGATAGATACTTCCGTGCGTTGTATTCTGGAACTACTGACGTTCTGGCCTTGTCCTGGCTAGATTATGGACACTTTACAGAAACACCCATTTTTTTTAAACCTTAAACTCTTCTTCATCTTAGGCTTGTCCCGTATTATACCAGATAATATTTGGGTCGGCTACTTAATCTAGGGGATTTGACTAGGACACCAGTTTTTACGCAAAGCGACTACTAAGTAAGGGAAACCAGGCCCAAACCTATGATTGATATGATTAGGTCAAATTCAATGAATCCGGGTTTCTTCACGATGTTTTCCTTCACCGAAAGAGCACTCAGGAAATGTACATAAGTTAGAAAATCTCATTGGTAGAGTGTGGAGTACGAACATAGACAACGGCAATGGAAATCTGAAGCGCTTACCACGAGGCCATCGAGGCTCTAAAAGTCAAACCATCCAAACCTTATTAATTAATTATTTTAGATTAATGCTTTCTGTATGCTATATGGTTTTTACATTTATATAGTACGTTCGCGTTAAGAATGGAGTGAGTCATTTTATCCATTGATCAATTGACCAATCAAATCACTCATAATTAGAACGTCAAATCCGAATTGACCAATTGCAGTTATTTTTGCAAACGAAACTTTTATATCCTAAAAACAATAATCCATAATACATCTGTACCATGACGAGACAATTTCAATGCGAATGTAGTTCATTCTAACCAATTGCTTTTTTTTAAGTTTTAAAAATTAAAATTGCTTTTTAATAGACTAGTAGCTGGGCGACCGAGCTTCGCTTTGTAGTCATTTTTTGTCACTGCATTAAGCTTTCGCCTACTTGAATGAATTGCCATCTATCGGTAAGTCTATGGAACCGCAGTCGGTACTATTTTACACCAAGTGCCTCCGATAGAATTGTATAGATGTCGTGATTCAATTGTATAAGACCTAGACCTATCTAGATAAATATTTTAATTGTAGTTTTTGTTAGACTTTATAACTATCTAGCTAAATTTTTTAATCCCCAAAACTTCTAGGGACCAAATTTCAGCGAAATCGTTTGAGACGTTTTCGAGATCGCCGGTATAAATAAATAAATATATATAAAATGGTAGTCGAAAAATATAAGTTACATAGTCACGCTAGTACATAAGCAGCAGTGGTTATTGCCCACATAAATTGTAACTTCTGTTTAAGTATAAATAGTCAATACCGTCAAAGTTATGTGAGCTACCAATGAACTGTTATCGTTGCGTTATCACGCGCTATCGCTGCGTTATCACGCGTTATCGCAGCCCTTATCACTTGCTTATCGCTCAGTCATTAGTAGCGGAGAAGCGAGCATGAAATTGAAGATTCAAATGCAGGAAACGTAATAGAAAAATGTATTAGATAACACTACACAATGGTGAGTGTCTTGTTTCAATGAACATTGCGATAAGACTATCTTGGAAGCACTGTTTTCTCGCGACTTTTATGTTCCCATATACTAAATCTAGTGTTGTCGTTGATCGCAGCTTTGCCTGCGCGTTCCAAAGGATTTTTTTTACTACGCTTGATAAATATGAATATCAGCTTTCAGAAGTAAGAGCCTCACAGAAATAGGGACGGCATGATCTATGCGGTGAAGTTCGTACGGACTCTGTCGTCTAAAATTGTTTCACCTTAGGTTTGCAGTTTTAATTAATAATATTCTAGACGAATACAAATAAAAATCACCACGCCTATATTCCCATGGGGTAGATAGAGATATATATTGTGTCCACGATCAGCCGACGGTTTTACGAACCCGGGACGCCGTAAGTCGACGTCGGAAACAAATTACACTCGACTATAGAGGCGAAGCAAAATTTAAAAACACAAATATTATAAAAAATTGTCCAGCTATTCTTCACTATATA
>DVZL01008862.1:0-10048 GCA_018236625.1 Lasaia peninsularis | reverse complement strand
ATAGATTAAAATTTAGTACCAAATCTGAAAATAGATGGCGCTGTGCATTTTTACATCGCGTCTCTGAATTGACTCGGCCTTAATATATGTCATTGGCCACCACCTTCAGCACTCAAATTTTATTTGTTTTCTTAGATTAGCTGACTCGGCGAAATATTTTTTGCCAACGATACTATATTTTTCATTTTTTAATATTTATGCAAACCCTCCTGAGTATTCTCAGCGAACACTTAAAAGAAAAATATCTTTACGCCAGATCCCTAGTGGGATAGGCAAAGAGTCTCGACTGCCAAGTATCGCAATCCCTCCGTACTTACCTAGCTTCGTCCACGTTCATTATTCTCTTCCGGTTTCGGAGACTCCTAAAACCACCCTCGGATAATACTCGAGTTATTTGATCGTGGATAATAATTATTATTACCATAAAAGCAAAGATTCGGAGTAGTTCAGTAAGAAACTATTCGATACAAACAATCAATTCCTCTTTATAATACAAGTAGATATAGAATACTATCCGCACTAAGGGATATAAAAATTAATAAATAGTAATCTTTTCTTAAATCTACCAAGTGTACATTTAAAGTTTCATTCAAGTCGCTTTAGCCTTTTTGTAGTAGTATAACACTTAAAGCTTTGACACAAAATAATAATATTTTAAGATGTACTAGAACGTTATAAACGTTGCGAGTTAGCTCAAGCTTGTAAAAACAGATATCACGATTCTATTGAAAAAATGAACACAAAGAAATATGAAAGGATTTGCCAAACCATTATTAAGCTGGACCATCATCCATCAAAACAAGCTTTCGTTTGGCCTTTGGGTATTGTAGAACAAGTCCACTTACAACCATATTTCACACGAGTTCTAGAGTGAAAGCGAAAGTAACCATTTTTTTCCAATTTACCATTGTATTATCAAGAACCATATCAATGCAATAACAGCAATTAGATACCAGAATTTATTATTAAAAATCCGCTTTTTACTAAGTGACAGTACATAAAACATTTTTTTACAATTTTTGTCTGTCTTTTTTTGTTCCGGAGAATCTCTGGAACGGCTGGATCGATTTTGACGGGACTTTCACTGACAGCTGGCTGATGTGATTTTTAGAATTACATATAAAAATTCAATACTAAAAGAACAAGAAGAGAAGTCAGACTTCGATTAATTGATACTCTGACACTACTTAAAAGATTTTGACCATTTTTATATTAAAAAAATTTAATACATTCCCGGAGATCTAAAACACCTTCAATACGCGAGGGAAAGCGGGAACAAAAGTGTATGTATTTACTGCGTGTACTTCTTCATGATATTTTACATCGAATCAAAACTTACCACCAAACTCCAATGGTTCCTGTCAATCAGTATATTTTCCCTTCTAGAAATGGTCGAGTCCAAAGGAAGATGGTGTTAATTATATTTTAAAATCAGAGTACCGAAAATAGATTATCTTCCCAAAGATCATACGATAAGGTGCAAGCGCTCGTCGTGCTAACCGCTGTGGCCTTGCCTGGTGTAATCAAATTAGATGCGTGACGTCACCAGTACTTCCAGTAGGCTAATTAACTGGGACGTGATTCATACATCTCCATACAGGTTACAGATGCAATACCACTGTTTACTTCTAAAATCTGAATAAGAACGCTTGTATTATTTGGAATAGGTCGAGGTGGATACCACTAATATACGTTGGTGCTAAAAATGCATTGCTTCAGATGAAAGATTTTATTCGGCCACATGCGTTTCGTTTGGAGGAATAACTTCAATATCACTGTGAACATGACTCTCTAATTATGACTGATTTGATTGGTGAATAGAAAAGCGGGTAACGATGAATTGAGTGTTTTGGGTGTGGACGATTAAAATGGACTTTTTCTCCTATGTTATAAGTGTTTTATTATTCAATGAGACACCAACGAACCAAATGTTGACGATATATGAAAACAGTTAAGTAAAAACATTAAATTGTTAAACTGGTAGCGACGGACGTCGTACGCGGCTAAACCCTTTAACGCAACGTACGAGACTGATCATATTGTTTTTGAATTTTTTTCCTTCTATATTTTTTCTTATTTGGCTTTACAAGTAGGACGCAGACAATAACTTCCTCTATTTATTACATCACGCTTTTATAAAGATGCAATCAGTTCCATGAGTCAAAACTAATTTACTAACTTCGATTCGTAGCCTTGGTGCGCTAAAAATAGCAATCGCAATTACTTAATAACACACTGGCCAAGTTATATGCCATAAAAATATACGCTTTAACGAATGATACCAGAATGAAGGTGGATTATAACAAAATGCACTCTATGACACATAAAACATAATGATCCTTTATAGTTTAATCATGTCAAGATCATTAACAGGGTAATTATTGCCCGTGACCAATTGGATACCAGACATTTTGAAATATTGCGAATGGTCGAAGATGTCGTTATTTTGATGACGTCACCTCTTTCTTAACTTAAACAGATGTTATTTTTAGCTTTCTACTAGTGATGGCCTTTAGTTTAAACTGATTTACAAAATTTAGGACCACTCTTGATGATATTGGAATTTTTAATGTCATAATATCATCTATCGGTACCATAGATTATATTATGGGATCCACATGTTTGGGGATTGCAGGTTCTTATGTCAAACGTTTCTTATTATTCTCTCTTTCAAGCATAGATTTTCTTGTCTGTCGAATGTATTGTCACTGATCAAGTGTCATAACCACGGCATTAGCAATCGTAATTACTTCGTCACTATCCGGATGGAACATAGGAGTAAGTGCAGACTTGTTATAACATGAAAGGTATAATTCCGATGCAATATCAAAACGCTGTTTTCGAAGTTTTTTAAACGGATATCCGAGCTCCAGACAATAATTACTATTACGTCATCCATAAAGTGCATTAGCGTAGACAGCGAAGACGTCATTTTTATGTATCTCGACTAAGACTGGTTTTAAGAGGATTGTATAGAGTAGATTTTACACTAAATGTGTGTTCACTTAACATGTTTTGTTTAAACTACCCCCTCATAAAAAACATTTTAGGTACATTTGTGTTATTGATTAACTTCACTAACTTTTTGGAGTCGGGATGTGATGATTCTTAATTATACTTTAGTGCTAGCTATTTGTCACCTTTTGTGACATGGAGGTCATGACAATAGCGAGCACAGAACACAGCGAGACAATAAAATCACACCCATTGCCTAAGACCTCGTTCAGAGGTTAAAGGTGCACCAGTAACTATTATTGCGCCTATGGGAAGTCCTTTGAGTTACCCTGTATTACCAAAAATCGACTCGAAATAAGATTTTTGTTTTATTTCTTAGCTTAGAATTAAATCAAACATGGATTAAGTTAAGCTTTACCTTCTTTTGATTGGACAGATGCATTGGATGCATATTCGCTTGCATATGGCATAAAAAAAACAAGGGGAACATCGTGTTAGAGTGTGCTTGTTAAATATATTCCTAATACCAAAACAAGTCGAAAAATTTATTTCTAGATTGGCTTTGCGGAATATGTTATGAAAAGAATTCTCAGTAAAATTTCACACACAATTCCAGCAACATGATGCCATAAGTAAGTGTTCCCACAAGTCTAATGAAACTTTGCAAAGCCAACACGAGACCACGCTTATTTAGAGACGGCGATGTCTAGCAGATGACGCTCAAACAAATCTTAATATCTGGCATATGGCATGAATATTTGGAGCGGGAGAACGAAACATGCGTTTCTCTGCACACAGTTATAAGACATCGAAAATAGATTGTGCGAACGGGGCTATACGCACCTGTTATTTAGCTTCGGGTTGGGAGGCGCGGGGTTCGGGGTTGGAGCATATTCATTAATAATGGCCTGAAATGAGATTTTATTTACGAGCGTGGCAACCGAACCGCACCGCACTCGCGACGTGACACCGCTATAAAATTATTATAATAGTTACAAATAATGTCGCTAATATTTCCTACTAGCTGCACCGGCTTCGATCGAGTTTGGAGTTGGTATAAAATTTAACGAAAATATTGCCATGATATTTAAATAGCCTTACTATATCGCATATGCTTTCATAGTAATGTATATGTAATACATATGTATCTGTTTCTTGCTCGATAGAATGATGTCACAGAACTCCATATAGATATCATTAAGTAAAACATTTATGCGTATTTGTTTTATCCTATTAATCGTATTGTATGTATGTTTATTATTATTTCATCTAAAAATTAGTTAATGGATGTAATTGACATCTTACGATAATATAGCTTTTATTTCAGAATAACCATATAGACTACTGTTTAACTGACTACATTAAAAAGAGAGTATGTTTTTACGCAATAAATATTATAAGTCGGAAAAAATTCTGCACTTTTATAACTCACGCAGGCGATGCTGCGGACGGAAAGCTAGTATTATTATAAATTCATAATTCTATATTTTTTACGCCTATACCATCAAATCGATTTTAATGAAGTTTGGTACAGAGACAGATTTGATTTTGGTAATAGGGATGAAGAGTTTGAAATAGTGGATGAAAATATGTATTAAAGTTTGACATTATGAAAGATAAAACCTTGAAATTTGCATTTAAGTTGCTCGTTTCTTAGTATTTACGTGGCTAAAACCGCGGAAGTATGTAATTATAAGTATTAATGTATAATAGTTGCTGTTCGATAAACCGTACACTTTTCGATATTATTTTGAAAATTACAAACTCAACGCCACCATGGACTTAAATATACATTATGTGATGATCAATTTACACAGACAGACTTAAACAACGAATGGGCACACAATTAAACGTATTGAATTACTAATCCTCCAATCACACATGAGTTGTCGTGATCGACGCATTTGGATGTGGCTCAATATGCTTAATACCCACCAATTGAATAATAACAAATGCTCTGGTGTTCTTTATAAGGTAAACATTTTCGTGGACGAGGAAGTTCAACACCCTTTTTAGGTAAATTGAGTCCATTGTCGTCGCAATCGTGCAGCAACTAACAATGGACCAGAAAAAAGCACTTTATTGACTCGGATAAATTGTCTGGAGCTATGGTTTATCATAAAAACCTTCGAATTATAATACTCATTCCGTGACTAATAATGGAATGAGATCTGATTGTAGTGAGTAATTGCTTTGAGTTGTATGTAAATACATTGCACGTCATAATATAGAAGATAGAGAATATGCAATAGATAAAACAAGAAAAAAATAATATGATATTTCCAAATTATCAAAATTGAAGTCAACATTTGGTCTTCAAAGTTAGAGTTCCATTCATGAAGCTGAAGGTGCGGTCTGGAGATCATACTGCTAACAAAGTACTATCCCGATCATTTAGCTTTGCCAGCCTTATCTAAACTGGCCGACCTCTCTTTCAGCCAGCCTTGTAGACTTGACAAAGCAAAAACGAACCGGCCTTGTGAGAGTAAGAAACTATAAAAATAAGATGTGTTTAAAATTTCGAACAGGTCGTGTTCTGTACATTTTCTTCTTAATAAATACAAAGAAAGAAAGAAGGTGTAGGTAGAAATTATATCGGTGTTTTTATATTATTTGAAACATATTAAATTCGTTGAAGACGATGTTTACTAAGTGATTCAACTAGAACAGTCAGTCTGATCAGGTGGAGGAAACCTGCATCAACTGACTCAGTTTGAGATTATTGTATTATATCAAGTTAATGCGAGAATAGGCAAGACGCAAACAAGAGACATGACTTCCCGCATTCTGATCAGCAATATACTTATTTACTACCATCATGTGATTGTCTGCTGGCCTATTTTATAAATACAATAAGAAATCTAAAAGTAAATTTATTTATGTAAATAATAAAGAGCAAGCTTTGTTTACTTTTGGAACATTTATAAATTTTAGTGACTTTATCGCCCATACAAAACAAGTCAAGTAATTGAGGTAAAAAGCTTTAAATTACTTAATGTCAAATTCCGTTACAGCCATCACAACTCACAAGTACATTTGCACGCTTATTTGTCCTTGGCGATTCATCATAAAATATCAAAAAGATGAAAAAAAAACAACAAAGTAGTCTGCAAACATATTACCGCTAAAATTATCTTAACCTACAACTTAAATTATCTCAGTACAATGACTCACTTCGTTTTTTATGTGCGTCACTTAAACTGTGTTCGTCTTTTGTGATGACTCTATCCTTGAAAATATAGACTTGGCTATTTATTCATATGTCTAAACATTTGTAATGCTTATTATCAACATCCACATTAGTTACCTAGTATTTACTGATTGATATTCGCTCCTGTGAACTTAATCCTGGGATTGGATCAACAGGATTATTCTATTCACAAACACATGCAATAACAAAATATTATCGATACTAAATTATTACATCATTACCTAATATCCCTTTACATATGGAACTATAATGAGTATTTGCACACGTTTAATAAGTAACCATTTACGCTATTAACCACTTTCGACCCGGTTTTTAATTATATTCAATTACAGAAGACAAACTTACATGAAAAATAAAAAAAAATGAATAGGTAATCTCTGGACAAAGCCTAGTGACTACTGGTTTCTGAATTTATGGAGGTATTAAACATTATACTTGTATTTTAATAAAATACATCTTCTTTACCGTTTGTAGTATAGTTTCCTAAGAACCTTTGTCATAAGGAATGACATCGATAAGAACATTTCCTTGACAAATTTTGTTTTTATGATCCCTTATTTGTTGCGTCATTTGGTCAATATTATTCTTACTAATATCAATGTTGTAAATATTTTCTTTTTATCAAATTCTGCTTGAAGAGATCAATGTCGGCGAATAGTTGTCTAATTTTGTTTCAACTTCCAATATTTGTTGTTGGCAATAGAGTGAACGATATAGTACATAGCTTGATTTGATTATAGCATCTCATTTGCTATCTTAATTTATTTGTGATTTTATTTGTGTTCGTAAATTGTTCCCATCACATACTATACATTAAGCAATATACGAGTGTATCGAAAGTTTTTAGATTAAATTTTGCTTCTGTACATTTATCTTTTGTTGTTTTATTACTTTATAAATCTCGTAATTTTTATAACTAACGGTATTCAGTTTCATTTGTTGTATCTCACATGCTTTTCTCTTTTTTGGGTTTTCATAATAATAATTACTTATTCATCTTAACATATATTTTAATCCGATATTTATTTTGTCTTCTAGGGTGGCCTGATTTTCTACAAATAGGTATGTTCAAAGAATCGTTGGAGTGTTGGTTGTATATCTGCCAATTACAAGCCAGTAATGGGCGTACCATTTTATTTTCCACAAACATATTTAACAATAGGAGGCGAGACTTAAATACGTCTTCGTCACAGTAGTTGAACAGAATATTTATTAAACAAGCATAATTACAAAAAATCACGAGAAACAAATGTTATAAACGAACACATTTTCGTGCATATACAGTGATATATCCCGGCTAGGTAGCCGATGAGGTAAGCGACCTTAAAAGCTACTTAGCACTCAGTGCGATCACTACCACTCGCTGTGTTTCTTATTGCCTAAATAATAATTCTTGTAATAACACTCGCACGAACGCCACACTCCAATACTGAGTGCCGTTGAAAACATTATCTCTCTGTTTAACAGTAAATATAACGTGTTCCACTTGCCAGTTTGAAGATTCTTTCATGCACATCGATTCTGAATTTATTAAATTGTAGAAATATAGACCCAATTAACGAAATGTTTTCTGTTTGGTGTGCATGGTTTTCGTTTCTTTTATCTTATATTGTTTCGTAATTCTGGACTTTAATATACTGGTAATCAGCTTATGTATTCCTGTTATTGCTCACTAGCACCGTGACTCAAATACTAGGTTAAGTTTTAAAAGTGTTTGCAGCTTCAAGTTGGAAAAAAATGGTAGCACCTGTGACATCGAGTATTTTATTCTTATTATGAGATTGGGAACTGTATGAGAGAAAAATTGCAATATGCTTACCTACTTATGTAGATCTAAGGAGAATAGAGGTGTTGGTGACGTTTTTTATATATTTTTATTCGTTCTAGCAGAAGTATAATAAAACAATAATTATTACTTGACAAATTACACAAACTGATCTAACTCCAAAGTAAGCAAATTATATGCTCGTTATGGGTGTTAGTCAACAACACTAATACATAAAAATACTGATATAGATCTTATAATAAATTTAATATACACCCAAACCCGGAAATACAAACATCTATGTTCATCACACAAACGTCTGTCCCCGTCGGGAATCGAACCCGAGCCTCGTGGTTAGTCGATGCGGTTTGGAGTGTAAGCTAGCCACTCGACCAACGAGGCGGTGGAACTGAGATTATACCTTTGATTAACCGCTCCAGTTTTAACAGAAAATATTTTAGGACAGTTTATAACGCTCTGCTCAAGTGACCTTCATATACGGCAGCACTGTTCAAAAGTACATAACCGCCACATATTTACGTGAAAGTTTAGTCTAGAGCAAGCAGAGATTAGTATAAATAGCGCTGACAGTTGTCAAATAAATATGACATACTGTTAATACGATATTTTTCTGGCAGAGATAGTTTAATTTGGCTCAAAAATGGTCGTAAAATTAATATATTGGTCTATCAAATTTTAATTTTATTACTATCTGTATTCTTTATTTTTAAACCTACAAGCAGAATTATCTTATTACTTCCACGAAGATTTGTTACTTAAATCGGATATTTTGGAACGAAGCCATTCATGTTTCAGCTTTAACTTTTTTTAATTTTTTTTAAATATTTTTTACTAGCTCTGCCCTGCGAACTTCGACCGCGTTTTGTTTAATTGTATTTTATATAATACTGAAATAAAATTCTATAATAAAAGTAGCTTAAGCTATTTTTATTACATCAGCTATATGCCAGTGAAAGACCTGTAAAAATCGACCAAGCCGTTACAGAGATTGACGGGTACAGACAGACAAACAAAAATTCTAATAAATATTATTTTGGTGTAATATGTACCTTGTAAACATACATATGCATTAAATCAACAGCAGTTATTTTATTTTTACATACATACACTCCAATTTTATTTATTTGCATAGATTCCAACAATACATTAATGAAATTTTGAACCGGTACTTAATCTAATGAATTTAGCCCGTATTGATCTCGGATCTTTCAGGAAAACATATGTTTACTACTTTTTTGCCAAGCAGCTTGTGAGAGACAGGATCGTTTGACAAACATCTATACAAATAAATAAAATTCTAATGTCTGTATCATGTAATATTAAAATTAAAGCTTTTTTAATAAATGCATATGTACATGTACCAAAATAGTGTCTTTAGAATTTTCGTCTGTTCGTCTCTCTGTCTTTTTGAAACGTCTGATCTCTGAAACGGCTACACTGATTTTGACGGGACTTACATTGGCAGACAGCTGATTTCATAACGAATAGCTTAAACTACTTTAATTTTAGAAATGTATAAAATAAAAATAATCAAATAAAAACGTGGATGAAGTCGCGGACACAACTAGTTATTACTAAGAATTGGTGGTGTCTTGTGATCATTCTGCTGAATTATTATATCGGCATGGCGTCAGTCCTCGTCAATCGTATAGCAAAAGAAACGAAAGCTAAGTGAGTCTTTATCGACTACCCTAATCTCAAATCGGAACACGCCAATTGCGAGCACTGAAGTTACGAAAAGTTTAGTAACGTTACCATTCAGTCGAACCTACTGAAATATAGATGAACACTCCAACAAAAATAGATGCTAAGGTCTACTAAGTTTTTTTTAATTATCTCTAATGGAAATTAACGTGATTCGGTACTTTTCGTGTATTCAATTAATAATTTAAAATTTAATATCTTAACCTTAAGTTGGTAACGCACCAAACCATCGTTAGTGTCTATAGACGATGTATGTATGTCATACCGTTGAGGAAAAATTTTATTTGCCTACTTACAAAAACACTAAGTGACGCGCCGGTCAAAATTGGAACACTAAGCACAAACGTTCCTTTTACACAAGAAATTATCGGTAACGCTCGATTCAAAATTGG
>DVZL01008861.1:0-10048 GCA_018236625.1 Lasaia peninsularis | reverse complement strand
TAATGACATTGTCGTGTTCCGGTCCGGAGGGTAGGGTAGCCGGTAGACTTGCACATAAGGTCTTACAGCCCGACCACAGGGCAGCGGCGCACCTACGACATATATGGTGTCTATAGGCCACGGTTGTCTTTTACCATAAAAAAATCGTCAGTCCTCTGCTACTGCTTTACAAGTAGATTATCTTCCACCAATTGGTGAAAAATTTACCTCAAATCAGGTATCGTACTAGCAGCCCACCCTGGCTTTGTACGGATATATAAAAATTCAATCACTTATATTCATCAGGGGTAGTGTCGGTTTCTAATGGTAGATATTCTAACGAATTGTGCAAATCGGTCCAGTAGTTTCGAAGCTTATTCAATGCGAGCAAATAATGTAAGCGTTCCTACTTATAACATTAATACATAGCTTCTAGCATTTTCTTCATCAACTATACAAATAAATAAAATTCGAGTGTCTGTATGTAATATTATAGTAACCGCTTTTTACTAAGTGCATATGTATGTTTACAAGGCAAATTAACCAAAACCACATTTTTTAGATTTTTTGTCTGTCTGTCTATCTGTACCCGCTAATCTCTGAAACAGCTGATCGATTTTGACGAGACTTTCATTGGCAGACAGAAAATATAATAAGAAACGGCTTGGGCTACTTTTATTTAAACAATATACAGGATAAATTAATTAAATAAAAACGTGGACGAAGGCGCATGCACAGCTAGTATATTAATATGAATATAAACGTTTATTTAATGTCTATAAATAATATTTTAAAATTGGTTTTAACTTGCAAACAGTAGGTAACATTTAGAAGTGGTAGCCATTTTGTAAATATTGAGCAGAGGCTAATAAAATATTCTATTAGGCTATAAACGGAACTCGGATCGATTCTCGTCAGGGATATTTGTTTGATGAACACCAGCATATAAATTAAGGTTTCTGCTGCTGTTGTTGTTGTTAAACCAAATAATTTTAACACCCTTAATTGTCATTTTCAGGGGGAATCATACCACACGACGATCCAGAATTAATAGGACACCCAGTTCGAATGAATAAAAGTGGCGTGCTCGTACCAGTGAAGGTTATAGCTGAATACGACTCCATAAACTTCCCCCGGGAACACGATCTTCCAACCCCACCCATCACGGAAACGCAACGCATCTGTGCTCATCCTTGGAAGAGAAAAGCAGTCATTTTCATGGCAACCACATGCGTCTCTGTGCTTTTCGCTCTAGGTACATTGATAATTATGCACGGACAGAACATTGGTAGGGGTGAAACTAGTGTGGAGGCACATATTAATGCAAAATTGCGAAAAACAAGCAAGTTCAGGTATAGAAATCCGTATGACTTTGGACGTAGAAAAAATTGGCGTCTGTTTTTGGGTTTGACGCAGGGTAGAACTTTCATTAGACATGTCCTATTGCCTTCTAGTCATGCTCCCTCAGGCAATGGACTGACCTGGCACACCGTCCATAATACATTAGAAGACTGGCCTTAGATATTTTCTAAAAATATGTATGTAATTTAGAGCGAGTTGCGTCCTTTTTGCATTTTATAGGCCAGTGTTACCATATTAGGAAAAGTATGAGAAGTTAAGTATGACAATTTGAAATCATAGAATAGATTAACCAAAACCAAAAACGATATGCAAAATAAATGTGTAAAAATAATATTTAGAGACTAAATGATACTGAAAGACGGCCTTGGCATCAAGGCAGCCTTCTAGGCAACCTTATAGTATGGATGGTGTTCCTAAAAACATGATATATAAACACAGATAACTTTCAAAGGGCAGGTATTTTTTCGACCTATAATATTTATTGCGTAAAAATATACCCTCATTCTGATGTAGTCAGGTTAAAAAGTAGCCTATGCTCTTCCTCAAGGTCAACTCTATCTTTATTCCAAATTTCATCAAAATCAGTACAGTGTTATAGGTGTTAAAGCGTAACAAACAGACAGAGCTACTCTCGCAATTACAATATTAGTAGAGCTTACACTGAAATCAAATATTCATCATATATGAGAGATGCTCGTGCCTTTAGCTATATCTTTGTAAATATAATATTACGTGTGAATTTCATTATATTAGTAGTTTAATTAGAAATCAATGAATGCATGAGGCATCATTGAGGAGGCCTATGTCCAACAGTGGACTTCTATAGGCTGAAAAGAAGTAATTTCCAAATCATGCCAAGTGCCAATTAGAAGGCTGGGACGTATAAAATGGTATAAAGGTATTAGGATTCAAGTCACACATGCCCTGTTACTATATTTGAGAAACGAGTAGTATTACTTACGGACGGTACTTTTTTTTGTACGAAACGTAACCTGTAGGAGGTCTCCAACTACGGTCGCTCGTCGTAGGTAGTTAAAACAAAATTGTATAATTAAAAGTAATTCTACGTACTTTCAAACGTAATACCATTTGGGAACACATCTAGTGTTTTTTGGATTAAAATAGTGACTGAACTCTAGCATTTTTTACATTAGCTAGAGGTCTTGTTAAAGTTTTACATATGTGAAACTGATTCGGATCTAACACACATACACACACACACATAGACAGATCGTATATTTGATATTTTTCATAACTTCTACCTTTCATATTTTTAAAAGAAATGTTTTTGCTGTTTTTCATCACTTGTAAGCTTATAATAGACCTTTAACAGCATTATCAGAGCTAAAACTAAGCTACTTAAGTATTTATTACTATGACAACAGTAGGTATTTATTATTATAATAATACTAATAAATTTATATGTGATATGTGAAACAGTACAAGAGTGTTTTCAATTAAAATATGAAATACAGATCAAACTTTACATTCCAATAATTATATTATTATTTATGTAATGCAGATCAATAGATAACTAAGCAATGTACACAAGAATAATCTTTATATAACTCTAGTACTGAAATATAATAAGTAATATGTGTTAGGAAGTAAAAAATAGATAGGGAACAGTGATGATATTTATTATATTTATACTAATGATTTTATATACAAGATACGCCACCTTCATACTGCATACACGAAATAATTGTTCCGTCACGTATATATTAACAAACATAAGTGCGACAAAAAATATGGAAATCACAAGAGTGACAAAGACAGTTATACGTGAATTCAAGTCACGCGTTTTAAGCGCTGATGACGTATCCGTCTCTTGTTTGTATAACATAAAATCATTCATCTATACATATAAAGTTTATCTAATGATTGTCTAATGGTGTATATTATTAGACAATGATGCTTTTTCTGTTGCACACCATAAAACTTATTTTATGTTTCCACAATTTCTTCTTCTGCAAAAGCAAGTCAATGAAAAAGTAAAGAAAAGCTTTCGATTTTGTCAAATTATTTAGAAACATATTTACAGTCTAGTCAACAACTCGGTATAATCTCAGTATAATATAATTACTGGGTACCTAGTAAAAAATTGGTGATATTTTAAATTTCTCGTCTCTTGTGTTGCTATTTTATTTAAAGAAGTTAACAACATCTTAAATTTGAAACAGATAGGCACCTGTATAGGATATTAATATATAGGATATTCTATTAAGAAATAAACGGGACATTAGTCTGACGGCTTCTAGGAATGATTGAAATCCGCGCAAGTTATTCTTGGTGGTCAGAAATTTGACCAACTATTTTTTTTCATTCTATATGATATATTTTAAAAAAGTTAAAAAATGAGCAGTAGAATCACCACCTTTATATATAATGTCAATTATACGTAGAATACGAAGTTATTCTAATCAGTGATTAATTTTTGATGTTTCTAGCAAACACTATTAAAATCATAGACAACACCAGAACTATTTTAAACAAATGTATCTACTATATATTTATGTATTGTGTAAAAATACACTAATGGAAACAATAAAAATCTTGCAATGAAAATATATTTCTTGATCGATAGAGCGGGATCAGGGCATAATCTTGTATTACTGGCGCCAACAATAGCATTAAATGTCGATTAGGTATTTGGTGTTGTGAGTAAATAGATGAATCAACCACTAATGAGGTCTTATTAAAATGTTTTTATTAGAATGTTGAGTATTTTGTTTATATGTATTAAATTACTTGAGCCAAACTTTAATGTTAAATATACATATAATTCATTTTATGTAGGTATCAAATGCTGTAAACAAATTAGGTTCACTTATAAACACAACACTGTGACTTCTGAACGAGTCGTGTAGGTTGTTTATATTTTACATATAGGTATTAAAAGATGTACACATGTTCTCATTAATCAAACTGAAATTAAGTCTTTGAATGTTAAGTTTATTATTCATTTATGTATATAATGCGACAAATAAAAATTTGAAAAATACCAGAGATTTATGAACCTCTTGTGTTCAAAAAGTGTATAAGATGTAAACAAATATGTTCACTTGAACCCAATTTAAATATTTTCTCTGAATGGTGAAAATTTTGTACATATTTAAAATTAAAGTTTTTTGTATAATACATAAGGTTTATGTATGTGAAGTATATGAATGTTGAATGCATTGTTTATAGATAGCTATTATTAAATGTAACATAAACATTATCTTTACTTCAATAAAACCCAAATCAGGTTTTTTTTATTGAGTATATTTTTCATCTATCTAATATAATACCTTTAAACGAGCAATTCTTGTATATATGTATATATATATATATCAACGATAAAAATATGCTTATGAAAGCGCAACAACCATGATAATCATTTCAATTTTGTTTTAAACCACAAAAAAAAGATGGCGTTCTTAAATTTCAACTTTTTTTCAAATGCTTATATGAAAGCGCGACCACGATTGAGTGCACTACCATTTTTTAAATGACATTAAAAGAGGGCGACATAAATACAATATATATTTTTGATTTTACGTTTGACTCAATATCGATGAAAATAATTTCCATTTTGTTTTAAACCACAAAGCATAGATGGCGTTCGATTAAATGTCAACATATATTTTTAAAATTATACTGGCATATCCGTACTAATATTATAAATGCGAAAGTAACTCTGTCTGTCTGTTACGCTTTTACGCCTAAACCACTGAACTGATTTTTAATGAAAGTTAGTACAGAGATAGAGTTGACCTTGTGGAAGGACATAGGCGTTTTTTTAACCGACTACATTAAAAAAAGGATATGTTTTTACGCAATAACTATTATTAGTCGGAAAAATGAAAGTTGTCAGTGTTATTAAAATAATTCAAACGGGCGAAGCCGCGGGCGGAAAGCTAGTACTCTATAAATACTCCGGGTTTTTTTTATCAAAGCACAGCGTCGTTTCGATCGTCTAAATACTAAGACTTCATTGTTTTGTTTGTCTGTTCGTTGTAAATTAAATAAAAAGTTTGTGAGAAGTCCCAAACATTTAAAGCATTCTTAATTTTAGTTTGACCGAATGTTTTGTCTACATGTTTAGATGTTTACTTGTTTTTAATAAAATATTGGTAAGCCCTGTGCATCCACCACTGACATAATTTCATTGTTTATGAAAATTCGTTCTGCTTCAGGAAGGATTATGAGAGTAAATGAGTACAGTACAGTATTCGTATTTAAAAATTATTAAATACGAATACTGTACTAAAAAGAATACAAATTAATCTGTATTCTTGGGAGAAACAACAAAACATTTATTTTAAATATAATGTCTTTATTGGAACTGAATCCAGTTGCTACAACTAAAATATAGGTATCTACAAAATATACATAATTAAACTCATAACTATGGTAAAGATTTTTTTAAATATACTTATATCAATCTTATTTATTAATTTCACTGTTACTACCATGAAGCCAAAGATAATATCTGGAGAATAAATTCCTAATAAAGGCATATTTTCAATGAGTAGTATTGCTAATTCACTCTAGACCAGCCAACTTCTCATTCTACAAGTTTTATAGAGTTGACAAAAAACAGATCGTCCTTGTGAGAGTGAGATAGCCGGCCCTATGAGAATGAGATATACATTTAACATGGGGTAAGGTTTTTGGTGGAGATTTTGTCTCCAGATCTTTAGCTTCATGACTACTACATTTAGATAGGCCTGTTGAGGTATATTTGAATTTAAAAAAAACACGTCAATTTTAAATAGGACAATATTGTGTGTAAATAGTATTCAGTTTTGCTAATGTTGGATCACTCTGCGCTTGAGGGACTGGCAAACATAAATTTCATTGCTCACTTTTATCTTTGTGATTATGACTCGTTTGAATCTCACTTATTTAAACTTGACGTGTGATTGTCATTTGTCAAAACTACTTATATTAATCTTGTTAAGCAAATACAAACAACTCATCATAATGCTTTATTTACACTTATTAAGTTGATAAGAATTCTAGTAGATTTTTAATGCACATACAATACAGTAACAAATTCCAAGTTATAACTTAATTGTATTCTAAATTTAAAGTTGTAAAATTTAGTTAACTATTATTTTATCAACTAAATAGGTATGAAGCAGGCATTACGGAGCGGATAAAAATGCGAGGTATTATATTCGATTTTTTCTATATCTCTTTTATGTACAAGTTCTTTTTTATTATCTCTTTTATCTCATTTTTTTTAATTATAGAACGAGACAGGCAAACCTCAAATAGTTGACGAGACAAATGTCAAAAAAATGTCAGATAGTAGAGCGGATAGAAATGCGAGGCATCACATTAAAGTTCGGTGAAGTTGTAAGCAGTTAGCAAAAAATTAGTCACTCATAAGAAAATGAGAGATCGCATTCGATTTTATATTTATCTTTTGCATGTACAAGTTTTTTTATTATTTCCTTTAATGTACAAACAAAGGAACGTCAAAAAAGCTTATCATGCAAATGTCAAAAAAAAACGTGTGCGTAGACATTGTTAGATACGCCTTAGTTTAAGCATAAATATTTTTTATATTTTATTATTGCACTATATCCAGACTAGATTTTTTTTTGGCTAGAAATAGCTTAGCGGTGATTAGCTAAAGACGAAGTAAGCAAGATGAACAAGAATAACAATTATTTCCTCTTCTTTGTGTGCGTTGCTCATAGTTCTCGTTATTTGGCAACTTTAATCTTAGTCGGATAGGTCTCACCTGAAGAATTGTAGAAACAATATACATATAGACCTGCACCTCCAGATTATCGCAATTTTAATGTTAAAACAGTTTTTCATCACGTAGAAAGAATGATAGGATGACTTTCAAGTTTGCATCTTGAGGCAAGCGCAGACCCTTTTAAAAAACCAACCAATCGATTTAAATATGCATAGCGACATCTTTTGGTCGGGTCAGGTTGTTAGTTGTATTAGAGCACCCATAAATATTAACCAGGTATATAGTTTATTGTTGTTACAGCGGCAACAGAAATACATAATCTGTGAAAATTTGAATTGTCTAACAACAAATACCAAAGAAATATATAAAGGTTGCTCCCATACAACAACGTGATTATTTCACCGTTTTTATATACATATAAATAGCTGAGCCAGCAAACGATGTTTTGTTATATAAATTAGGTATATTACTAAAATGACTATTCAAAATATGGGTAGGTACATCGCAAAGGGTTGACAATTTTGCGTATCATGTATTTTCTAAAAAATAAAAAGAATTAGGGGTGGACTACCCTTAACTTTTATAAGGATAAAAAATAGTTGTCCAATTCTCAGACCTACCCGCCACAAAATTTCATGATAATCGGTCAAGCTGTTTCGGAAAAGTTTCAACTTCAAACACCGCGACACCAGAATTTTATACATAAGATGTTACGGAATCCTTTGTCCGCGAGTCAAACTCGCATTTGGCTGGTTTTATTTGTATAATGGTGAATGGTGATTCAAAGGTCTTGATACTACCGTCATATGTTATACATAATAAACCACCAAAAATTTTATGTTAATTGTGAGAGTATTGCAGGTTGTCCGAGCTTAGCGCGATCGAAGTTAGAACGCTCCGTCGTTGAGGGTTCACTCCAAGATTTTCCCAGTTAATCCACGACAACCTCGCTGTTAAATCTGTAAGTAATAATTGAAAAAGTTACCTCTTATGTACCATTACCGACGTGTAGAGTAATGATTGTGGAGAAGCTACGCAAGTATGTAGTAATCGTGACACTTAGGGCTTGATACTTCCTGCCTACTGCTTGGAAGTGTTTCTAAAGGATATTCATTAAGTCCAAAAAGGGCAGAACTTCATTTCCATCTTACGAATTGCGTAAAAATATACCCTCTTTTATGTAGTCGGTTAAAAAGTAGCCTATGTCCTTTCCCAAGTTTAGTTCTATCTTCATATTAAATTTCATCAAAATCGGGTTCACGCCTAAACCACTGGGTTTAGGCGTGAAATCGTAACAGACAGACAGAGTTACTTTCGCATTAATAATATTGGTAAGGATAAGGCAATGTTGCCAGATGCTTTGAAGCTGTTTTCTGAACCAGACACTGCTAAAATTTGTATGCTGATTATACCTTAAATTCTGTATGAAATTTGTATTTTCTATAAAAAAAATTCTTCTGCAACAAGATAGGTAGGAAAATGAAATTTAATCAGCATTGATTAATAAAATTATAACTTCGATATTTTATTGTTAAAATAATATGTCAAATATACCTGTTAGGTACCAAATTTATTAAATCGTACATAGTTTTATTAAATTTAGATAGTAATTTTTCATCGATCTCTAAATTATGCTTAGTACGTTTTTTCACCAACTAATTGCTTTGTGTGTAGGCTCTTGGATACAAAGTCATATTGACGCCTTTAAATAGTAAAGAAAACGGATGGAAGCCCATATTCTGTATATAGTCTGTATTCTATTCTGTATAGCCCATCGAAAAATCTGTATAAATACGGTAAAATCTGTAGGTATATAATATGGCAACGCTGGGATAAGGATTAGACGTTCATACCACTAGTATTCCAATGTGCTCGTTCAGCTTTTATTTCCCCACGTAGACATTTCTCGACGTATGTCAATGGGTCATAGTCGGCATCCAACACCTAAACAAATTCATTCCTTAAGTACTATACAATTAGTATAAGCAAGTACTTATAATATTTTATATATATGTGTAGTCGAAAACAAACTGTTTCCAAATTACTAGATCTTTGGATCTGATTCTGTATATCTAAGTCTGACAATCCCACAAAACGTTAACAATAAATAAATAATAAATATCCCCGGACAAATTACACAAATTGATTAACCCGAAAGTGTCAGCCAACGACACTAATTCACAGAAATACTTAAATAAAGAGTGGAATATAAATTTAATAAACTACCAGATCCGGAAATATTGAAACCTGTGTTTGCCGTACAAAGTATGCTTGCCCCCGTCACGAACCGAACCCTTGCCCCGCGTAAACGCTAGCTCCTCGACCAACTTGACAAGATCAAATTGAAAATATTATCAGGATAGTTTTATAACACGGAAAGTTTTTCTACTTCTTTATTAAGAAAATTTAGTTACAATTTCACACTCTGATCCAAAATGCTCCAACTCTTATGAAAATTTATTTTCATTAAGCTTTTCTTTATTTAGTTTTTGTTTAAATTTGTCTGGTTCGTTAAAAAAATGCAGTGTAAATTATGATAGTAATACTACGAGTAGGCCTTCAATTCACAAATCCACAGCAATTTAGTTTGGTATTTTGTAATATATTAGTAGGGTAGCCCAAGACGGAATTTGGGGAGTAACTCGGGCACGTCAGATTATGATATGGCAGATACCTTGTACCATCGTTAAGCACCTCCGTTGTATACAAAATTTCTATATAGAACGCCCATGAAGGCTTGTCCGTGAAATTTTTTTTTTGGCTTAAAAGTATACCTGAGAACGTCAGATTGACATACTGTGGTTTCATTAAATGGTGTTAGTATATTTTTAAATAATTGACAAATTGACCGTGACGAAAAGGAGTGGGAGGATCAGAAACCTTTATAAACATGTCATCTATATTCTTCAGCCATTCTGCCGTAGTAATTATTGAGAGGGCAGTAAGTCAAAGATGGCCGTTTTTTTATTATTGTTGATTCGGAATGTACGTCAAACTAGCTTTCTT
>DVZL01008860.1:0-10048 GCA_018236625.1 Lasaia peninsularis | reverse complement strand
CGGTCGCGGAAGATAGGGTGCACGGCAACGACACACCGATACACCTCTCCTCCCGCGACCACTCCAGGCCTTGGGGGACGGATGGATCCAGTCCCCGTAGCCCCACCACCCAGTCTGCTCCTCGCGGAGCGGCCTCCTCGGATCTCTCTTCGTTCACGGTGGTGGCTCAAGCCACGGTTACTAAGCCCCCTCACCACGACAAGGTGGAGATCCCTCGAGGGGGCCTACAACATCTATGGTGTCTATAAGCAACGGTTGTGTCTTACTATTACAAGAGCCGTGTTCTTGTTCACTTCCTTATTGCATATAAAAAAATCTATTTGTCTGTTTGTCTTCTTATAATAATAAACTACGAAATACGTCTTATTCGAATACCAAATTACTTAACCCTAGTAATGCGAGTGGGGATCAAAAATACCACCTCTCTAAGAATGAATGGTACGTTTTCTATGAAGGAAAATAGCTAATATTTTCCGAAGGCTTCATTGTGTTCGCCATTTCAAGTCAAATAAATCATGAGCCTCCCCAGAGACGATTTTATTCAGCCCTCGGCAGGAAAAAATGCTTGTTTTAAGTGAATTGCCGACCTTTTGGGAATAATCGAACTAGGTTTTTGTCGGTAGTATTAAAAGGTAACAGATTTATCGTTTACCATCTCTTTTCTGCTTAATCGTCCGGATATATTTCTTTTAACGAATCCTTTGAGTAATATTATTTGATGTCTACGAAATTTGATAGCCGTTCTCACAAAACATTGGTTTGATATTTATTAATGTCTATAGGATTTTTTTTGTGATAAGACGGCGGACTAGCATACAGCTCTTCCAATGGTGAGTAGCAATTATAAGCTAAAGACAACATAAATATAACAGATACGTACTAGATGGACCTGATGACTGAACCTGATTCGATGAAGAACAACTGACCTGATTATGAACAACTTACCTGATGATGAACAATTGACCTGATGACGAATAACTAACCTGATGATGAACAATTGACCTGATGATTAAGTATTTTTTATTATGACGATTGGAAAAGTAAGGTCGTAGATCGATGAACAGGTCGCTGCTGAGCACTATACTTCTAGTGAGCTTGTTTATTATTATCCATTTCCACAGAAAACTGAAAACCACGAAAACCGTTTTTTTTCAATTAATTAAATACACGAACACACGTTAAATAACATTACATCAACTAATGTAGAAACGGAATAATCCTACTAATTAGTAAGTATGGATTGATGTATGTATGGATGTTTGTTACTCTTTCAAGAAAAAACTACTGGACTATTTTGTATGAAACTTTACAGTACGATAGAGTAGAATAAAAAGAGGATATTTCACGCAGTAAGTATTATAAGTCGAAAAGAAATCTGTGCTATAAAAAATAAGGCGGGTGAAGGCGCGGACAGAAAGCTAGTTCAAAGATAAGAGAAAGAAAACACTAGTTAAAGACTATTAGCAGACAAAGGGTCATAAATAAATATAAAAAATAAAGAAAAACATCACGCCCGTATCCCCGAAGTTGTAAGCAGTAGTAACCAACCCACCCACGATTAACCAACAAAATTGGGTACCATGATGTAATATTAGGCAAAAATTCCGGTTTTTCTCACTATGTTCCCTATACCATAAGAATACCCAGAAAATGTAGTTTAGTTAGAAAAACTCATTGGTACATGACGGGTTTCAAACCTAGACTATCGAAATGGAACTCCGAAGCGCGTACCACTAGAGCATCGAAGATCCGTACATATAAATGCAAGATAAAACAAAATTCGTTTTAAATACAAGTTACACAAGTTTAGATAGATCCCGCCATTTGTTCATTCTAAGATTTAACAGTCCAAATTAGACAACATCCAGTTGAAATCTCGAAACAATTGCGCTATTAAAAGCTGAATAATTCTCTTAACTTGGCCCAATCCACGGAAAATTAGTCCACAGTAGTTGGCAGGCTCTACTAATCGTCGGCTGCTGAGTTCTAGAACGTTTGCTGTGTAAATGTCACTAACCACTGGCTTTGAATTTAAAGTGATAATTTTGGAATATATCAACTATAATATACTTATAAATGAAGCATATACACTAGTGTTATAAAGTTAATATGGTTGTTTGTACGGTAAACCCAAGAACTGCTGAATCAAATCTACTAATTCATATAATGTGTCGTAAAATAGTATTAACTTGGAGAAATTACACAAATTGATCTAACCCCAAAGTAAGCATATAATATGCCTTTATTATGGATGTTAGACAATAATACTAATACTTAGAAATACTTGAATATATACCAGAAAATATGTAATAAACACACACAAATGCCTGTCCCCGTCGGGAATAGAACCGGAGCTATCCGCTCGGCCAACGAGACGGTCTAACTAACGCAACCGCAGCTCACCTGATGGAAGTGATATTAGGCTTATAATGGTAATGTAATAAGTCAAAAAAATCCTATTCACTCTTCGTGTAAATGCAGCTTAGTTGTATTTCTCCGGGAACACCGATTTGGGTAGACAATTCCAATCCATAGTGGTGCGAATGACAAAAGATGAGGCGAACTTGTCAGTCCTGATTCGTAATAAAAATAGTCAACAACAATAACAGGATGAGTAAGAGTTCAATAATTTTGTTATCGGTTGTGCAAGAATAATGCGTTATATTATCTGTTGTTGTAATAATGATCACCTCTACTCGTACGCGCTGTTATACTGCGCCTTTGATTTAGGTTTTTAAAATAAGATTTTTATTTAACACTAAACTTTATTTAATATCACTTTTACACAATTTATTATTTGACTGGAAGGATAGGCTAGTTGCCTCTATGGGATATGGATGACGACTGACTGGAAGATGATGTGTGGAGAGGAACAATACGAAGGAGTTGCATAGTCATCAGGTTTGGTGATGAGTGAGCAATACGGGGTACACACTAGGGATGTAACAGCACGCACCAACTCACACACACATTAAAAAATTTGGAAATCTTTTTAATTCTGTAACTTGAGTAAGGTTATGACGATGTAAGTGTTAGTAAAACCACAGGGGAGAACTGATAAAATAAAAATATGTATGCACATAGCAATATCTGTCTTCAACTCTCTACTCAGTTAAATGACGTTGTATCTCAAAGCGAATTTTCAGAAATAAGTCATCATTTCTGTAGCCGCCGGGAATTGCCTTAGGGACACGTTGTGGGTAGATGATAAATCTTTGCATCTCGGGTCTCTTCTATAGAATAGGTTTCGATAACGTTCGGAATTTCAATAAATATCAGTGGCGATTGGTGTTTGTATTTTTGCAGAGAGTGTTTTTCTTGGCGCCGAAATAAAGCCGCAATTAATTATTTATTTTTGTTTATATTTTAGTGATTGTTTATATTTTAGTGGTCTACACACGACCTTGGTGCCTGACTTAGACGGTCCTGGTTCGATTTCCAGGTTGAGCAACTTGTTCTGAGTTTTGTGCTTGTAATTGAAATTGTGCCCGATATGGCGACGGACTTATCACCTGTCATATCATGGTGCCTAATACCGTCGGCTAATTGTAGGTGCATAATTATCCTCCTCTATAAATAACCTCTGGCCTACCTACCTAGATATGGCCGTTATGATATATTTTTTTAGTTTTAAAAAACCAGCTAGATTTCTTGGAAGAAATACCCCTTCCATTTAGACACCAAAGTTACCAATCTTCGCCTGGGCTTACCAGCTGATTGATACATTGATAATATTTTATGTTATGAGGGACACTGCGCCAATAAATAGTAGTTTTTACTCTAAAATAATTTGTCATGTAGGCACATCTACCGACATTACACCCTATCAGGCCTGGGAGGCTTATGAGGTTGATTGTTGTCGTAGTAGCATTTATAGGTCAAACTTAGCACTCAATAGTTTAAAGCTTCCAGAAACGTCTACAATCGTCAAGTCAGGAATAGCAGAACACATTTGTGGCTAATAGAATTTTAACAAATTTTATTGAAAATTGCATTCAAAATGCAAAAAAATTGAATTCCATTATCCGAATATCCTTCGAAGCGATCAAGCAAGTAGTCCCTTCCCAAGATAGTTTGGGAGGTCATGTCAATAAAATATAATAAGATTCCTTGATCACGTCACGTATAGACAATAATTATAAAAGAATAGGAACATTTCGTTGCACATTTCACTGTTTCTAAGCAATCATTTCTATTTTAATATTCCTTGTTCATTTGTGTCTGAATCACGATGAAACTCACTCATTTTGGATCTTTAAGATTCAAGCATTAAGTTAGTACAAGTAGTGTTCCTTTTCTGATCTTTTCATACTTTTTACCATAGCTTCAATGCTTATTATTATTAAGTTTTCATCTAATGCCACAGATTAAATGGTAGAAAAATCCCACTCACCAATAGCTAATGCTGGAACTTTCTGCGCAGGGTTAATATTTCGAAAATCTTCTGACAGTTGTTTCTTATCTTTAACTATATCAACATTTCTTTCTATATATGGAATATTCTTTATATGAAGTGCCATGCGAACCCTCCATGTGCAAGATGATAACCAGAAGCCATATAAAATTGTTTGTGTCTGTAATAAAGAATATTGTTTAGATAAACAAATTATATTTAATTTAATATTTCCCATATTGTGTCTCAATAAATATAAATATTTGCGATTGATTAAGCACACATTATTATTAATTGTTGATATTATTAATTTCTCAATTTTTGGCTTAGTGTTTTTCTTCAGTTTTTTGTCATGTTAGATGTTATTAGAATGTTTCATTGAAAATTGTTTCACTATCATATTATATTTGTCATTTTGCGTTTAAAAAATATTAAGGATTTTGTAATCATTATAGTCCGTTTAAATCATTACTGTCTACACATTCTATCACATTTTTGGTGTGTATGTTTGTATGCATATTCTACAAAAGTAGAGACAAATACTTATACAACAAAGGAAAATTGTAAGTGACAAAAACATGTAGAATATATGGTTGGGAAAACAAGTATCTTTTAAAAGTAACATGAATATAAAAGAAATAGAAGAAAAGATAAACCGGTAATGAAAAAAAAAAAATTCCACTTAAAGAGAGAAATTCTAAGAGGAAATCAAATAAATTATTCAATATCTTGGGATAAATTACAACCCCAAAGTAAGATCTCACTGAATCACTTTGATTATTTGAGACAAAATAAAGAAACTCTAAACAATTTTTATATTGATGTTATTTATCTTAATTTACGTCTCATTCTATAAGTATATTGCAAAATTATTGTGTATCAAAAACGTATTTAGCAATTTTAATTCAGTAAATTCCAGATTATAAAATATGTTAACTAGCAGTAATGATAGTTACAGAAGACATATTATAACTAAATTAAGCAAACTCACCATTTTCCTTGTTCAGTTTCTCTTTTATTTTCTATATAATTTCGTATCTCGACACTATTATCTTAAATACTACTTCAAATTATTTATCTTCAAAAAACTTGTTTACAAAATACAACTAATGACAGCAACTTTGACCTTGATATTTGACAACTGAATGCCAATTCTGACACTTCTAACAGTAGACAACTCTTATTCTACAGATCACAAATTCAATTTAGTTTACAGATAAAGTATCCATTATTTATTTATTGATCTGGCTTTTAATTGATGAGACATTCAGCTGCTAGGTACTGCAGTATTGTGCAGTGTTTAATTTCTATCCTAAAGAACAATAATGACAGAAGTTAGCGAAGTCTAATTTATAAGTTATAAAAATTAAATTTACTAACATGCATTATTATTAGTAGGTACATATAAAATTATCGAACTGTTATATTTATTACGTTAGATAAGGATACTTTATCTAAGCTCCGAGCTAGGTACCTTATTCTTTGAAACACTGAGAAACTGTCAAAATTCGCTGTTTACTATATTAAGTTTGCGTTAAGAGTGCAATAAGTCATAAGGGTAAAGGTATTGCTACTATAATTAGAGGTTAGGATAGGCTTTTTTGTTTAAACAATAACTATAACTGGTCACTGTGAACTTGATTTTCTTATTATGAGCGATTTTACTGGTTAATGGATGGTCCATTAGCGGGTAACGATGACATACAGCGTTTTTATTCTAACCAAGGCTGCTATTTTCTGAATTGTCACGTATCTAAAGCAGAATCTTGAACTAAAAATCTTGAAATAATAAACTGGTAATTCTTTGTGACGGCAGTCGCGTCGATTTTAAATCTTTTTTTCAAAGAAATTTACAATCTATACTAAGGTCAACTTCTAGCTAGATTCTTGTTATTATCAATTTTACTGTACGGTAGAGTCCTGAAAGACATATTTAGTTTATACCACCACCTTAATTTATACCTGTCGTCATGTCAGTGATAATCATTGTCATGTTCCGGCTTAGAGATTTGGGATCCAATGCCATATTAAAAAATAAATTGCCACATTACATTTTTTGTTAATATAAGACATACAACAACACTCAGGATATAGTGAAATAAAAAAATATCGCCTGATAAACACGGTGATTTATTTACATATGGTATGATATTATATGTATAAGTATATAATAGTAATAAGCTAGAGGTTACAGGAATATAATATTATGGAAGTTACGGGGTTGTTGCACAACTATCAGCACGGCATTAGTTAACGTCGTTTCTGTCCTACATACCTTTTGTTGGATATATTATTGACTTCAAACTAAGATTTTTGTGACGAAAATAAACACTATGTTAACTCGTATTAAAAAACATAGTATTAGCGTTGCAAAATTTCCATTTGAAATAATAATATACCTACTTAAAAATCGTGGCCCTACTGTAATCGGGTAAAATGATCTTGTGATCTATGTTGTGGTGTATGTTTGGACGAAACTGTCTCTAGCTCTGTTTAGAGGGTCTGTAGCCTTGCTGATAACTGCGCTATGACCTTTGTAATCACTCTATCTATATCTAACCTAATCTAAGTTTATAGATATCACGATTTCATTTTACAACAAAGATATAGCAAATAGAGACCTAATTTTTTTTTCAAAAACTGACCTCTGTATGAACCAGGTTCACATTTTTTTTGTATTTATATTTTTCTGACTAAAAGTACACTTTTATTGCTTCTCCAAAAGTTAATCCAAAAATAAAGATAGCACTTATTATCCCCGATATTTTTCGTAAAGTTGTCATTTCTTAAAAAAGTCTGTTTGTCGGAATAAAGAGTAAACGATGCTTTTCAAAACAAGTAGCAATTTCTTCAGCATTGAAATTGAAGAATACTTCATACAGAAATAATATAAACACCTGATTCCAACATTTGTACATTTTATTTTTCAATTTATTTTATAGTGATATTTTTTTGTAATAACTTTTGAAAATAAAAGTATTTTTTTTGTAAATATATGCGTTTCATTTTTGCTTTGGGACAATGTTATTTTTTTTCAGAGAAGGGTATATTATGGAATAAGTTGCTTGGCTATAAAAAAAAAATCGAGAATCCCTATTTTGTCGTAAAATACATTTGTAGGTACTGAATATGTTAAATATTGAATATTGTAGGTACGAGTAATAAGATTTATTTGTACATTAATAAATTATAAATCTACTGGCTAAGACTCGTTTACAATGTATATTTTGTCATAATAACATATTATTCGCGCAATATCCTAAAATTTGCTACATGAAATAGAATTATTTGATTAATAATATAAAATAATAGTCACATTATTGTTTTATTCAGCTTCTTATTGACGCCTACTAATTTAACAAGACGAATCATACTTCATATATTTTTGTATAATTGTATACTTATAATTTCCATAAGAATTATAATTTAAATTATAGTCTGGTTGGTCAAGTAGCTACTTCTAAAAGCTTAATCTATTTAACAGTTTGTTTGACCCAGCCTTTTTCTCTGTTGCTCAAAAATGTACAATCTGCTCTAAGGATTCCAGGAGCCGGTTGAAACAACTATCGAAATCGAATTAATTGTGCTTATTCTCTATTTAGTTCGATAACCTCAATCTATACACTTTACAGCGCAAAAAACTAATATTTCAATCCTCTTCGACTGTGCTTACTAATTGTTTAATTCAGCACTGACTAGTTAATATCCCATACGTTAAGTATGGACAGTAAATATGTGCTAAAAGTCAGCTCAATCGGTTAAAGATATTTGCTTCAAAATTAATTTGCAAGATTTTATTCTAACATACATGCATTAAAACATTGAAAGTTCAATAAAAGCGTTTGGAAAAAAACGATTCGTAGCACATGCAGTACAGTAATGATTTATTACTATGGGCGCTACGATCTATGTGGCGTAGCACATGTGATGTTTGCTACGAAATATCTAACTCACTCAAAAAAGCAATAAGTCTATTAGCTGGCCGAAATGCTGCGTCTTTTGTTCATTTTTAAAGCGACTAAAGCTTACAGATATGTTATGTTAATTACATATGACGTCAATATAACAGATATTGTTAAAGACATAATATGTATTTCGGTAACCTTAAAACGAATGATTACGAACACTTTCTAACGCATCTTAAAATGTTATTTATATAAAAAGAAATACCTATTTCGACCAAATCGGCTACCTTTTGTTGTATTTTCGTTAAATATTTTTTTAGATAAAACTGCGAGACCATATAGGACAGGCATATTGTCATACAAATTGTTATTAGCTGCAGTTGGGCCAGCTATTACTTAGTAATCTTTACTTACAATAAAATTATAAAAGAGCTAATTTTGTCTAGGCGAATAAAAACAGGCCGCAGAATACACATATTTGATTTTTAAACATTTTGCCAACTGGCCGTAGCCAAAAATCGTAAACAAAGTCGTAGGTACATCGAGTAATTTGTACGTTTACTTGTTTCATTCAGATATAAGCAGTTAATTAGATTTCGATACGTGTGTGAGATGGAGTCATAGGTTGTATTATTTAGCCCCATCGTAGAGGTGATCCTGGTGGCCGTATGAGGGTAGCTCTGGTTTCCGCAGTAAGGGTGCCGCTGCCGTCGTCAGGTAGGCCGTAGAATGCGTAGAGATGCCGTCGGTGCTGCAACTCATGCCCCTTGTGAGAGAGACTTTGCAATCGACTCCATAACGAAAATATCCTCTTGTTCACCATTTTGTTTTCATTTAAATCTCGGTCTAAAATAAATAAATGACATTAAGCTTAATAACATATTATTTATTTATTTATTTATAAAAAAATTAAGGTAATTTTTTTGCAATCGTATTTTCAAAGTCAATTCTGTGTGTTTGTATTTTAAATTAATACGTATTTGTCAATACTGTTTTTCTACAATATTTATATATTTATATACAATCTATTGGACGATGTTAAGATTTTACTTAACAGTAAAATAGCTTACACATATGAATAACACAAAAACTACTTTTTAACCAACTACCGTTTTTTTTATAAGTACCTACCGTTGTTATTATAAAAACAATTCACGTGGACAAAGCAGCAGGCAGAAAGCTAGCTTAGCAATACTTTAGATTACATTAAATAAAATATTATAACTAGTATAATAAAAAAATTGCCAATTTAAACCGAATTAGCTTTATAAAAAATAAATTCTTTGTGATTACGAAAAATTGCTTTTTCAGATAAAAAATGTTCAGTTGAATATGCGTCATTAGGAAGTTGGGAATAGGAAAGAGAAACATTCATGTCTTTTGAGTTCATATATTTGATAAATTGTAGCTGGGATAAAAATACTTAGATAGTTTCAGTAAATAAAAATTTGTCAAATAAATCTATACTCCATTTAATAACCAAGACATCACGAGTATTATTCCGAAACTTTGACCGTTAAAAACGACAGTTATGACAAACAAATAAGTCAAAACCATAATACTGAAGGTATTACCTGAAGATTACACTCCTAACAACTACCCTTCTGCAATATTAAACATCTCATGGAGTCGGTTATCTCCCTCTAACAAAGCCACTTTTTTTGTGACGCTGTCCAGCCCCCTTAGAACGTACACTATCGTCTCGACGCGATCGCGTCGTTTCGCGCGATTAGAAATGTCAAACTCAAAA
>DVZL01008859.1:0-10050 GCA_018236625.1 Lasaia peninsularis | reverse complement strand
TTGTCTAACTCCAGCCAACAACTACTATGACGTCACGAGAATAATTAGACAATACGAAACACGCCATTTGACAGTGACTATACGAAAATTCGGGCTCGGAGTTCGTATCTTTAAACTGTCAAAAAGATACACAATAGCCCCGCAGGTCTCCTGATGGTAAGAGACAACCGTGGCCCATAGACACCATAGATGTTGAAGGTGCGCTGCTGCCCCGTGGTCGGGCTGTTAGACCTCATGTGCAAGTCTACCGGCTACCCTACTCTTCGGACCGGAACACGACATTGTCATTATGGCGGTAGGAATAGGTAAGGCGGTGGATCCCTACGCGGGAGAGTTGCTGTACAACACTCTACCACCAGTGGTCATGTTAATCCATATACCGGCAGAGGTACATATGCATCCACTGTTAGCCAATGATACTAGGTCCCGTTATATGACATGTGGCAAGTCCGTCGCCATAGCCCAGGTTTCCTTATGATGTTTTCCTTTACCGAGAGCACTAAGAAAATGTATTTAAGTACAAGAAAAATTTATTGGTACATGGCGGGTTTTGATCATTTTTATTCTATAATAGTTGATCGAGTTTACTATTTAAAAGATTCAATATTTAGAAGATAATGAAAATAGGGATTTTACGAGTTACCTTTAAAAGTGCCAAATTTGTCAAATCAGCTGCAAAATGATTACCAAAACATTCAACAGACGACAGTTCGGCTACAAATTTCAAGCAAACGCTGATCTCGTCCAAATTTTGGAATTTTGTTTGACTGAATCCTATTTGCAGTCTCATTTTTAAACTTTGCCACATTTGTAATAGTAATTTATCTTTATCTTTAAATATATCATGAGTTTCTAATTTTTTTATGTATCTTAGAACAACATTCAAGAGTAGCAATGATGATTCAATGTGTTGGCTTTTTGAGTTAGGATCTTGCATGGATTGTATCTGAAATAAAACGAGTCATTAAGGTATTTTTTCAACAAAGCATACATATCTTCACGGCAATATCTTTATGAGGTATGCAGAGAACATTGATGCTAGACAGTATTATAACAAATTAATGAATACACTTAATTATTCCTATACAAAACTAAACAAGATCACAATAATGTAATACTTTTAAATCATAAACTTTTGTTTATATATTTATTCGGAAATGGCTCTAACGATTTAGCTGAAATAGGTACCCATCCTCGGTAGATTTTAGGGGGTAAAAAATTTATCCAGATAGGTGTCGCGTTTAAGGAAACTACAGTTAAATTTTTTTTTTTATAGTATAAGACAGTGGCCTATGGACACCATAGATGTTGTAGGTGCGCCGCTGCCCTGTGGTTGGGCTGTTAGATCTTATGTGCCAGTTTACCGGCTACCCTACCCTCCGGACTGGAACACGACAATGTCATTATGGCGGCAGGAATAGATAAGGCGGTGGATCTCTACCCGGACGCTTATAAATATCACAGCCTCAGATTGATAATTCACCATTTTTTTTAATTCTGTAATTAAGTTAATAATGCCAGCGACTGTTGTGTTGTGCCAAGTGCTGTGCAGCAACAGCACTCTACCAGTGGTCATGTTGATAGTGACCCAGTTAACCTATGCTCGCCTCTTACGAGCTGCCTGGTAGGAAAACAGTTGGTCTATTCTACACAGAGGGCCCGGACCGGACACGGGGAGATCTAGAATCTAGATAGGTCTAGGTCTTATAAAATTCCGAGGCTCGACAACTAAGTATACAACTGTATTGGTAGACCTTGGTGTAAAACAGTACCGATTCTGATTTCGTAGATTTACCGTCAGATGGCAATTTTGGCGAAAAAAAAACAAGTACCGAGTGAAGCTCGGTCACCCAGGTACTATATTATATTAATTAAGGTCAGCAAAATAGGTAATTATAAAAGTCGTGTCATAAAACCCTTACAGAGGGGGCATATTGCAATAAACAATTAAGAGAAAAATGATTAACAGAGGCATAATTCAACCAAAAATCTTAGTTTGGATTTTTGGTTGCATTATGCCTCTGTTAATCATTTTTTGTTTTTTGTTTGGATATCAAAAGTTTAGTTTGGATATCAATCATTTTTTTCTGAACCGGACCAGACTTTGGAATAGATTACTACTATGTTTATTCAGCATAATTAAAATTAAATGTGTATTTATACAATAAAACCATTCTAGGATATTTTGTTTTGGTCTATGTCGAGGTCAATACAACCAACAGAACTTCATAGAAGTCTTTTAGCAAGTGGTCACATTTGTAGAATCCGGTATCAATTATTCTGAATGCAAATTCAAGTGAATGCTCCAATTATCGTATTAAAGACTATGATCTATAATGGTTTAAAATATGTGTATTTTTAATTGTGTTATAGATTAAATTTGAAGGGTGTATGTGCGAGTACAAATACTTTAATGTCTTCTCCTTCCTAGCTTTATCCTGTATTATATCAGATAATATCGGAGGATTTAACATCTATTGGAATAATTATGTTTTTCTTTCAAACAATATAATATGGTAATGTATTAAGTACTTACAGCGTTGCTTATGAAGAAGTCCAATCCCGACCACAAACAATCTAAACTTTTTATATCTTCCCCGTCATTTGTTTCACAGCATTTTAACAAAGTGAGGGTAAACGCTCCCATTGCATTCAGTGTTGCAAGTTTCTCAGATTCTACCAAATCAGAAGTTTCGCTTGCGTCACCATTACTCAATTTACCATATTGTTGGAAATCTATGTTTTTAAATGAATCCAACATAGCACAATTTAATTTCTCTTGTAAATTTGCTAAAATAGATCTAAACGCACTAGTAGTTATGGCTCGTTTTTCCTTAGCAATCAACGGTAGAATTGTACAACTTATTTGAAATACGGGATTATTAAAATATTCTATACTATTATTTTTTATACTTTTATGATTTTTCAATAATATTTCGACAATGTTTTTTACTATATCCGGATCTGTTTTGACCTTCTTGACAGCGGATTCCAAAACACACTTAATTATTAGCATGACATTTACAACTTTATTATTTAATGTTAACAAATCAATTATTATATTATTATCGAAATCAAAAATTGTATCTACAGAAAATAACTTAAACAAATCAGGGTATTTTGGACTGAGTTCGAATATACTTTGTAGTATAAAATCTATTTGATGTTTCATTTTTTTGATGGAGCAACACTTTTTTAATATCAGCAACATGAATATTGCTAATAGTTGGTGATTGTCATCCAAGTAATATATTTGCAGTTGTTTTAAAATTTCTATATAATTATACACTTCTTTTTCATTTATCTTTGCATCATTGAAATATTTTTTGATATCATTTTCTTTTATATTTGTTACATTGTTTATATATTTTGTAATAGATTTATTTAATTCCATTGAACTTTCAACATGTTTGAATACATTTTTAGTTACTTCCAATACAAGTGCTTGTAATAATGATTTATTATTAATACAAAGCTTTATATCTGTGTTATTTATCCAAGATTTAATAATTATTTTAGCAAGTTGTTTAAATTGTTTATCATTCAGGTTGTTTAATTGTTCCATATTTAAATAAATATTGTCTATAGGATTGAGTTTTATTGAACTGACTATATGACTTTTTGTATTTGTGATGGAATCAATAGCGTGTACATTGGTAGATTTTGATAGCAGCTGAATCGCCATTACTTTTAAGTGGAGTAAATTGTTCTGTAAAATAAATCATAAGTAAATTAATAAAAAACATAGATCTCAAATTTTATCGCCATATTAATTGCGAGTAACGCCATTTTGTTTTGAGGTTGGTAAATAATAAAACTGGCTTTTTTTATGGTATAAGACAGCGAACAGGCACACTGGTCTCCTGATGGTAAGAGATAACCATGGCCTATAGACACCATAGATGTTGTAGGTGCGCTGCTGCCCTGTGGTTGGGCTGTTAGACTTTATGTGTAATTCTACCGGCTACCCTACTCTTCGGACCGGAACACGACAATGTCATTATGGCGGCAGGAATAGGTAAGGCGATGGATCCCCACCCGGGCGAGTTGCTGTACAACACTCTACCACCAGTGGTCATGTTGATTCATTTTTTAGGGTTCCGTACACTAGGAGCAAAAAACTGAACCCTATTACTAAAACTTCGTTGTCCGTCAGCCTGTCTCTCACCAGGCTGTATCTCATAAGCCGTGATACCTAGAAATTTTCTTTCCTGTCGTCGCTATAACAACAAATACTAAAAATACAACAAACGTATTTTTTTTCGTTTTTTTAGATAATGGTGATAATTATACAGTTGGAATTTTTACAGATGATGTATGTATATCTGTTGCCGCTATAATAACAAATACTAAAAACAGAGTTGCCCCAATAATGCCATTGTCGTGTTCCGGTCCGGAGGGTAGGGAAGCCGGTAGGCTTACACATAAGGTCTAACAATTGACCACAGACAGTAGACAACAACATCTAGACCCGTGTGCTTGTTCGCTGTTTTATCTCTTAAAAAATGATTGAAATAAAATGCATGGAAAGCAGTTTGTAGATACGAGTATAAGTTGATTGCTATGGCGTCTCTGAACAACGTTTGTTCATATTCAAATTGAATTTAAAATTCAACACTTACCCAAATCAAACTTATATCATCTTCTTGTATTTTCTCAGACAACGCTGCCCATTGCTCCTTTTCTAGGCATGGCAGTATAACAGTTAAATCAGAAACATCCAATGTGTTGGTAACATCAGAGAACGCCAGCTTTGTATTACTGTATTTAATATTTAGTAGTTTCAGTTTCGCAAAACTAGTGCACAGTTTTAAGAAAGATGAGACTAAAGGAGGGTTCTGAAAATAAAAAAAATCTCTAGTAAAATGTGTTGTTTGTGAATATGTTTTTTTAGGTTAAGATTTTCAAACAAAAAACACAGCCTGTGTTATCTTGTCAGCCGGTATTACCTTGTTAGCCCATCTACTATAATATTACATTACTAAGATGAAATATGTGTATCTTAGACTCGAATTGTTTGGTTTTCTAGTTGAAAAACCCTTCTGCGGTTACTGCTCTACAAATATGATTACATAAAATCACTTGTCTATAAGCATTTCTTAGAGTCTCAAAATTTCGTGTTTTATATTGCTTATTATTATTTTTATGTATTCCTTGTTGTTTATATGTTTATATAAAGTACCTTCACGCCTATTATCCCCGAAGAAGTAGGCAGAGGTGTGCTAGTATATCCCGCATTTAAAATAATAATAATAAAAAAAAGGAAAATTGAAAATAAATTAATACATACTAATATATAATATATGTATATATAATCGCCTCTGTGGTGTAACGGTACAGGTGTCGTCTGTTAAGACCGTTAGCCACTACGGGTCCCGGGTTCAATTCCCAGGTCGGGCAACTTTTCTTAAATCTTTTTCAGATTTTTCTGAGTAAACATTACATTATTGCCTGGGATTGGAATGTGCCCGAAGTGGCGATAGGCTTGCCAAATATCACATCAGGGCCCTAGTACCTTGGCTAATCGTGGGTGTGTTCTAGTACATCTACTGGACTTACGAGTCGTGGATATACTAGCACACCTCTGCCTAACCCCTTCGGAGATAATAGGCGTGAAGGTACATATTTATAAAGTATTATCCCTCAATAAATTAATATTTCAAATAAATCCCTGGAACAGTGGCGTATTAGCAACAGCATATATGTTGGTAAGTGTATAAAATACTTGCATGATCTTATTCAACCAGCGCCATTCACTTTACCCATTTGTCATCAATAAACCATCAGTTAATTCATCTTTTCTAATGCAAAGGGCTGAGGAGTTCATTCGCTGTTACGAGTGTATTCCCAGAACAATAGAACTAATCCATGTTTGATCTTTGACCGCATTGTCACTTAATATCAGGTGAGATGGCTGTCAAATGACTGCCTATAATATAATAAAAAAAAAAATGAACAAAACTAACATAGCTCAGTTTTAAAACACATCCTCCAAACTTTTTCAAGCAATCATCCTCGAATTTTTGAACGGTCTCCCAGAAATCCTGTGCTACATTCTGAGGTACAGTGTGATCCGCCATTTTGTTGTGGTCCAGAAAACTTGACAAGATGGCTGCTAACACTTCTGTTAATGTTATTATAGATGGACCTGAAATAGAAATCATATATATTATTTTAAATAGGAAAATTTGTTTGTATGAGATTTTTCCTTCATGCTGTAATATTTGTAGTTTCTGACAAATGGAAATTAAAAGGAAGCTTAAGAAGGTAATTTATTTAAAAATATGAAATAACTCAATAGGTATTTAATCAACTTTTTAAAATAAATGAACAAGAAACAGTTTTAGTAATGTTTAGTCTTAAAAAATTTCAATTGAAAGTAAGTTAATATTTGTTTACTGATTTGTCTCTTTTATTTCTATCCAATTGAAAGAAGATAGCAATAACCTAACCAAAGCTACTTTATATTTTTAAAACAATTATTATCAAATGGAATTTGTGTTAGAGTTAGATGATAAAAACTATATATAGTCTAGAGTAAATTTGGCTCTAATATTTTCAAATGTTTTAATAGTGACTCAGTTTATCATATATGTATATTATTATCATGTAAAACCAGCAAGTTTATGATTTGATGAAACTGTACTTCAATTTGTGTAATATATAATAAGCCATAAGATAATGGTAATAAATAAAGCTATAAATTGTTATAAAGTTGATATAAATAGTTATAAAAATTAGAAAGTATTTGTTTGGTGTATAATAAAGTTAAATAAAAAAATATACATACTAACAAATCCTTCTTCTAACATCATTAAGCATGTATCTTCTAAATCTCTTTGCAAAGACATTAACATGTCTTTGTTTTGTCGAAACAGCAAATTTGATGTCAATCTTCCATATGTTTCAACACACTGTTTCGGAAATATGTCACTTCCAGTGATTATTTTACTTAAGATTTTGTTTCCATCTTCACCGTTATTAATACTTTCATTCAATTTCTGCTTTAATTCAAATTGTTCTACATTTATCGATTCCAAAGCCGTTTTCATATATGGAATCATTTTGGTAATAAAATTTGTTCCTCTACTAAGTTTAAACAATGTTTCTAATAGGCAGTTAACCATTTCTATATATGATTGTAAATTACTACCACTTTTTTTTACTGTCATTATATGTGGTAAAATAACATCAAGTTTTTGCTCTACCAAGTTTGGATCCAGTATTAGAGCTAGTCTAATTGTTTCAACTGACAATTTATCTATTTTTCCTGATAATTTCAAGATTTCCAACAAAATATTTTGAAGGAATGATGTGAAATTCTTTTTAACTTCAACCTTTTCTCCTAAAGTATCAGTTAGTCTTATGCTTATATCAATCTCGTTTTTGTGTAAAACCTGTAGCATGCTTATAAATATGTTACGTTTGATCTTATCATCATTTTCTTCAAAAATTACTGGAGGCATTTTTGTTGCAGGGTTTATATAATTTTGCTTCATATTTAACAAGCTAGTTGTCATAATATAAAATGCAAATATCATCTGACTCTCAGTTTTATAGCTATGAACAAACACACTGATGAAATCAGTTAAAAATTTTTGGTCTTTAGCAGTACGACCACTTGGGAAAGTGAAAAATGTGCTCATTATCTTAAGAACCGATTGGATATTATCTCCTTTTTCAGCTATAAGCTCTTCTACATTGTCTTTTCTTATCATATTATTGAGATAACTTGCAAAAATTGATTTTTTACTTATAGGGAATAACACATTTTGACACAAATTCATAACTATGTGGTGAAAATCAGTATTAAGATAGGCAAATACAGTTTCTATGACTTCTCCTTTTAAGAATTTAATTATAAAATCTAATTTCTTTTTACTTTCTTTATAATATTTGACCATTCCATTTAATATCTTAATAACATTTTCATTACATTTATCGTTCTGTAAATTTTGCAGTAAATTTACAGTAATATAAAGAAAATCATCCGTCATTGTCATTAACTGTAATGACATTTTGCTATTTTCCATAAATACTATAATGTGTTGAATATCCTCATTTTGCAATGGAACATTGTGGATATATTGTGATATAACCTGTAAATGGAATAAAGCATTATCTTATACACATATTGTAAAATTGTAATAGATATTAAAAAAAGAGCTGTCATTATAATGAGACCACTTTTTCGTTTGCTTTAAGATGATATGGCAAACACTTTGCTTGGTGATTAGCTAAATAGATAATATAATACATACACATGTCTATTGAGTTGCTAGAGTTTTCTTAACATAATAACAACTAACAAATGGTACTCTAGTAAGCAACTTTAATTTTTATAGTTCCTTCTTATAGTTGATCATTTTTTATAAGACATGAGACCCAATTAGATATAGTAACCAAAATAATAAGTTTTATGCATATAAAAAAGGCATATAAAGGTTTTATGCATATATATTTGAAAATAGTTTATTAAAATATCTACAATGCTCTTTTAAAAATATCTTATTAAAAACAAACATAATATATAAAAAACGACCATACTATACATACATAACTAAAAGGAATTAATATTAAATCATATTTGGTCCAGGACTTCATTTTAGTAGTCCAGATTTGAGTCGCTCCATGGAGCAATTAAGGAGGAGGATTTAATGTAATATCAAAACAGGAATAGAGTAGGGCCAAGACGACTAAGAGGTATTAATATATCCCTAAAGTATAAATAATAACTACTTGTGTTAATATAAAATATTATATGATACCTTAATAAGTTTACACTTGAGTTCACTAGTTAAATTGTCTTCAGTGTTTAGCCAACCTAAAATATCTTTTAACTCCTTGCTGTTCAGCTTATTTCCATTTGTTAGTAGGTTCAACCATTCACCGACAATTCGTTCTTTGGGTATGGTGGGAAAATGTTGGGAATGTACAACATTTTTTGCGAGACGAAGACGTTTTGGTAGTAATATATCATCATCTTCTAGTCTTCTTTTAAGTTCTGTAATAAGAAGTTAATTATAATTATTTTTAGTAGTATATGTATAAAAATAAACATAAAAAAGGCCAAGTGCGAGTTACACTCGAGTACAAAGGGTGCCATTTCATTTATTATTTACAAAAAAAAACAGCAAAGAAAACAGTGTTTATACAAACAACTTCATATTTATTATTTATGTTGGAGTGAATATAGCTAGATTTTTTGATAATATATTAAATGACTACTCAAAGCCATTACTGCTATTTACATAAATATATATATTGGGTCAATCATAGTACCTATTTTAAAATATTTATTTTGCATTTTAGTATATACACACACATATAAAATCATAGTGTCACAGTGTTAGTTGTCATAATCCTACGAAACGGCTAAGCCGATTTTGATTTAATTTTATATACCTAAACATTTGGTGCGTCTGAGAATAGGTTGGTATCTTTTTCTCATCCGGCAGACGGTAAGAAGTTCGCCGAAATAGCTGGTATACGATAAAAATAAAAAATATACGAACTCGTCAGGCGAGAATTTATTATAAATTTTAAAACTAAATAATTAAAAGTATTTTCATTACATTTATCTACAAATTAACACGATTATTATTGTATTTGTTAATACTAAGAAACTTAACACAGAAATTATAAGTAAATTGCGTAAAAATTATAAATAATTATTGCTCTATCCATTATAACCTATAAATAAAAAGAATAAGCATTTAGTTATCCATAACTTACCATTAAGAGGATATTGAGACATTTTAAACTAATGTAAGGCTATATTTATTAGTACTTTAATATATTTTCGAAAAATTTAATAAATAAAAATTACACTGCACATGTACATGTTTATGTTTTCGAGTTTAACAATTTTTAACCATGACATGACATTGACATATTAATAATGTTGCCAATTTAATTTTTTATAGGATCTTATAGAAAAAATATTATTATAATCTTGAATTTTATAAAAAATACACAGAGCACAGAATCACCGCCTCGCACCCGCTACTAGAGGCGGCAGTAATAATAATAGCCGTACCCACGCAATTG
>DVZL01008858.1:0-10052 GCA_018236625.1 Lasaia peninsularis | reverse complement strand
TCATTATGACGGCAGGAATAGGTAAGGCGGTGGATCCCTACCCGGGCGAGTTGCTGCACAGCACTCTACCACCAGTGAATTGTGGGTGTTCTAGTATATTTACTGGACTTACGATTCGTGGATTTACTAGTATATCTCTGTCTGTCCCTTCGGGGATAATAGGCGTGAAGGTACTAATATTATAAATAGCTGCCTGTCAGCTACACTGCACCTGACGGCGGATCAAATATAGACTATTTTTATAACATACATCATCTTAGTTATCTATTGTATTTTTAAATCCACCTAAGGTTTTTAGTTTTAAAACGAATGAATTGTTGTAAACTATAATTCTATATTGTTTAATAATTTTTGAGTACAACCTATGTATTTATTTGTCACCTATCCCTAGAACTAAACTGGGAGAAAATGCTTATTGGCATTAAGTTCGCCTTTGTACATAATTTTGTGCAATAAAATATTAAAATATTTGTAGGTATCGTGTCCGGTCTGTTGTCTCTTATGTAGAATAGACCAACTGCCTCCCTACCAGGCCGCTCGTAAGAGACAAGCATAGGTTATCAAGGTCATTGTCAACAAGATCACTGGTGGTTGGGGGCTGTGTACACAATCGAGCGCCAGACTATTATTACCCTCATAAAACTTGATCATGATTTTACAAACCTTCTAGAATCGTCGACCTCTACTCTTACATAAAAGGTTAAACTCGATATTTATTAATTTGAGATTAAATATTAACGTAAAATATATATTGCTAACTATCTGTATCAACAAGAGATAAGAGTTCGTTATTGAGTTCGCTTTCCTTATTGCAGTTTTGGTATGTAAGTCAAGAGCGGTCGGCAGGGTCAAGGTTCGGAGCATAGTTTGTGTAACACAACCGATGTTGATCTACTTCTAATTATTCTTGCGTAAAAACATACCATCCTTTTAATTTAGTTGGTTAAAAAGTAGCCTATGCTTTTCCTCAAGGTCAACTCTATCTTTGTATTAAATTTCATCAAAATCGGGTCAAGCGTGAAAGAGTAACAGAGTTACTTTCGCATTTATGATATTAGTAGGGATAGTGACGTCAGACACCTTATCTTCGGTTGTGTAGTGGTTAGCATTTCAGTATTCCATTTCAGTAGTCCAGGTTTGAACCATGCCAATGTATAAAAGACTTTTCTAACTTAACATTTTCTTAGTGCTCTTACGGTAAAATAAAACATTATGAATTGTTCGTGTATGTGTATTAGATCTTATAAAGAACTTATTTATAGAGAGATTATAAGAGGCCACCCATTGCCAACTTCGGTGTCTATAGGCGACGTGTATTTCTTACCATCATGAAAGCCGTTGTTTGTTCGCCTTCCAGTATCATAAAAAAAGGTTGCAGAGTTAGATCGTAGTTCTTTTTTATAAAAACTGGAGCCCTTGTCCCGAGATTAGGTAGCTGACCCCGATACCATCTGATATAATACGAGATAAGGCTAAGTCGAAGGAAAGTTTCATATTCACAATATTTTTATCATAAGATAAAGAGCTAAAACTACACATCCAACATGTTGACGGTGAATTGCCAAATTAAGTAAAAAAAGTAAAGAAACGTTGTGATACAAAATATAATTATTAATAGATAGCTTCTGTGGTCCCGATTTCGATACTCGTTTGGGGCAACTGGACTAGATTTGTGCCCGATATGGCGACGGAGTTGTCTAACTATCACACTATGGGACCTAATATCGTCGGCTAATCGTTGGAGCATACGAGCGTTTGCTTACGCTGTCGGAGATATTTGTTTTATTTTTACTAAATATTTAATTATACCCGCGTATGTTATCACATTGTAGAGGGCAAATATTTTAACAAATTATCTGTGTTTATTACTAATAATAATTATAGACTAATTTGCTAAACAAAAGCAAAAACCGCACGAAGGTCGGTTTGGTTCCGCGAATGGGCGCGGCACTGGGTCACGGCCAGGAGGTTGTCGAACCGCGTCTCGCAGTCTGTCGGTGACTGATCGGATATTTACATAACTTACGTATATAAAACTACACGAATCATTATAATATATTTTACATTTTTTTTAAAAAGCGATTTCTAGATGCGTGCCTACTTTAATCCTCAAATTTAAGCATGGTTTTTAATAAAAATGAAAAAAACGCGTTTGCAGTAAAAATATTTTTTTTTATTTCCAAAACTGCAATAACCGACTTCATTATCATGTCTATTTCTGAAAATGCTAAACCAATAACGATAAAGTTTACATGGGACGGAGTTATTACGTAAAAAAAAACACGAAAAAGTCAGAAATACCTCCTCCTTTTTGAAAAGCTTATTCCCTTTAGTATATTTTTATTATAATTACTTATAATTTATTATATTAATCCTCGTGACATGTAACTGTTAATGAAAGAATTGAAGATGAGAGCATGTAGGGATGAGACAACTTCATAACACGCTGATGGAATAATCGAATAATTCTTATTGCTAGATCATTCCACTAATGAAGACAAGTCAGATTGGCTCGGATGAGCCATACTATTAGTGTTCGCCATAATCTTGTTTCGTAGGCAACGTATCATTAACATCTTCTGTGTTTATACGCGGCCTATTTATCACAACCAGGAAATCTCTTTGCTTGTTTGCCTTAATAAAGAAAAATAACAACTTATTACCAATAAATCGCTTCCTGAAACTTTTGAGGAACTCAAGACTAAAACATAATGATATACATAACAAACAAATAAATAAAACAAACACACACATAATAAACACATAAAATTTTGATATACTGTTACAGATAACTATAAAATACCACGGAAACCCACAAAAACATACGGAAGAGTTTATACGTAGTAAAACAATTATTATAATGTGCTACCGATCACTCCCAATTACGGGAGTCTCGTGAATTATTTATCGAATCTAAGACAGAGCTTGAATAGTATCCAAAAAAAGAAAAATCCAAGGTTTCAGCTTCCGAACGATTCATGTTTTATGTATTAGCAATGTTATGTCATTAATCAATGTAAGATGTTACATTGAGGAAGATTTTTTAGATGTGTAATAATAATTATTTTGCGCATGATTAAAACATCGTAAATTAGGATCAGTGGTCGCCCAGTGGTCGAATATGACCAACATCGTCATGATCAAATTTGACTTTCAATATATGTATACCACAACTCTTGGTACAAAATGCTATGCTATAATATGATATAAAAATTATTTATTTATTTATATACATATAAACCTACCTTTTAATAACTCTTTCTATTAAAAAACCGCACAGGCAGTGCGAAGCGACTTGTTTCGTAGACGGATGGAACGGTTTCGCTTATTGATTTGTTATAAATGTCAGAAAAAGGTTCGTATTAAGTTATGAATATTCTAAGAAGGAAAAAATATGTTTATTTTTCCCATACAAGTTCTTATTTTTTGTAAATGTGAACCGGTACGAAGTTCGTCGGGTCGGGAAATTTTTCTTCTATTTCTGAAATGCACCGTAGACTCACAAGATAGAAAACGTACTGTGTTATCAAAAAGTACCTTCACGCCTATTATCCTCGGAAGGATAGGCAGAGACGTGCTAGTATATCTACGACTCGTAAGTCCAGTAGATATGCTAGAACACCCACGATTAGCCAAGGTACTAGGGCCCATGATGTGATAGGTGGCAAGCCTATCACCACTTTGGCCACATTCCAATCCCGAACAATGTAATACTTAGTCAGAATAATCTGAAAAACTAAATCATTTATAGCAATATACTACTTTGTACATTTATAGCAATATACTACTTTGTAAATTGAAATACATACATGGAAATTACTAATTAAATTTTATGGCTAATACCCCAGCCACAGGACAGCGACGACTTACAACATCTATGGTTTCTATAGTCCACGTTTGTATCTTACCATCAGGGGAGCCCTGTGATTATTCGGCGTCCTATTCCTTAAAAAACTCAAGCATTGAAGCCTCATAATCCCTTCAATAATGAGTAACCTAGGTAGATTTAAAATTTACCGCTCAAAGCCTGATCTTGTAATCGTAAGTTTTACTTTATCAAAAACTAGAGTACCTATGTCTTTTATCAAAAGTAAGAGCACTCAGGAAATATACTTTAGAAATGTAGTTAGAAAAACTCTTTGATACAATGCGGGGTTTGATTATTGAACTCGGACTACTGAAATAGAAGTCCGACGCGCGAACCACTAGGCCACCGAGGCTTTATGTGTTTTCAAATTTGACTAATTGCTCTTTATTTAAAGGTCTCTAGTTTATATATTTTTTGTAAAAATATATTCAACAATCAGGGCTCTAATAAGTTACAAAATAAAAAAAAAAAACAAACAATAATTGAGGAAAAGTTTTGTTGAGAGAACTGATCATGCAAATGCAATCAAAACATGCAATTAAAATAAGTAAAGATCCGCCAAATGACCATTATAATAAGAAGCCGACGTTTAAAAAGAGTAGAAAACAAATAAATAACCTTATAAAACAAATTGTTAAACACTATCATTGCTTTTTAATTGTCATTGTCATGCGATAACAATAATACAATGTTTATATTTTATTGATGATAAATTATCGACTGCGGTTTAGTTCCTTTAAGGTTACCGTACTAAAAGGGTATAACATGTTGCCTATCTGTTACTTCATTTTCTTGCTTTTACGTTGCAAAAACAATATTTATGGTTATTTGATCATCATCATCATCACTTTTTTGCTATAACCCTTGACCACATAATTATACATGATTTGTAATTATTTTTTAGTCAACCGTAAAAACGTTACGATAATTTATCACTAAAACTCCCCTGTCCGTTTGTCTGTCTGTTCCCTGTCTGTATTTCATAAATCTAGCTACAGTTAAATGTTTCGCAGACAACGTATTTCTATTGTCGCTATAATTACAAGTATGTACTAAAATACAGAATAAATATTATATATATTTAAAGGTACTCCGGTTCAAGAAACGTGAATTTTTGATATGTTGTTTCCCGACAACCAATAGATGGCGTTATGCACATTTAGATCGCACGTTATATAATTCTAAACATCAAATTCAAAGACATATATAACATTTGCACAATTTTAAAATCTATTAAACGACTTAAAAAAAATCTTTCGAGCCTTTAATGTAAAAACTCGATATTTCGTATGTCCCTCGTATTTTGATAAAATAAAATTAAACGATCTCTTTGTTGCTAATTACAATACTCTTAAAACATACGTGTATGATCAGACATTATGGTTTCTAATATTTTAAAGACTATAACTACAAAAAGAGACCTTTTCTTCAATAAAAGAGATTGAGAGAATTTTTCAAGCTGCGCCATTTGTCAGGATGTGTCTTAATTGCTGTTTGCTAACAAAAAGCACACAAAGACGTCGCCGACTTCATGTTATCCTGGTACGGGTCAGTTGATAACCTTCGACTTTTACTGATATTATCTTTTTTACCACGTAAATTAATATTGTCATTGGAAAACAAAACAATAAACCAATTAAAAAGATTTTGATGCAACAATTTTTCCTCTTTAGAATAAATAAAACCAACAATGCTATATTTTTAGGGTTCCCTATCCAAAGGGTAAATAGGGTACCCTTTTTTACCCTACGACTAACGCTTAACTTGTACGCTAACCTCTCGACCAGAGAGGAGGTTATTATTCAATGATTACCCAGTATCCCAGTCCGGCACAGCTAGTCACAAATAAAAAAATGAATATAAACTGACATAACATCACATGAGGATATGGATTGCGGTCCATAGACCGATCAGCTCTAACCCACTAGAAGTTATAAGCATACACTAAAAAGTTCTATCCGTCTGTTTGTACCGACTAATCTCTGAAACGGCTGGACCAATTTTGACGGAACTTTCACTGGTAGACAGTTGATGTAATGAGGAAAAGCTTATATTTTAAAATTTTGATTTAGAAATGTGTAAAATAAAACAGTTAAATGAAAACGCGAACGAAGTCGCGAGCAAAGTTAGTGATACATAAATAATATCGTCACGCCCATATCCCTGAATAGTTAGGCAGAGGTATACTGGATGGAGTACATACTTATGCATCGACAATTAGCCGAAGATATGAGGTCCCATGATCTGACAGATGGTATGTCCGTCGCCATATCGGGCACGAATCCAATCACAGGCAACGTTATGTTTTTTAGATATGCTGAAAATACTCATACAACAAGTTAACCAGGTAATCGAACGCGGGACCTCGTGCGTCACAGTGCAGAGACAGTCAAATATAAGAGAATCATAATTTTGCGTCCTGTATAGTTTCTATGCTTGTTCAATTCCTTACTTAGCCCTTTTTAACTGTTCTTTTTTACATATTTTTTATAAGGAATCAGGTATTCTTTTTTTTAATGAATGGTATTCAAAGATCTTAGTCTAGATTTAGTATGGTGATTGTATTTTATAGTCATGTTTATTTTAGGAAAAACCTAATGGTCAGATGCGGAAGTATTCAACTTCCTACATTCTATTATGTTGTTAATATGTGTACCGGAAATCAATATGGAGGACGGAAGTGATCTAGAGCAGTTTTTTTTTCTACCCGTGGCTGTATTTTGCGTTTGATCTTCCCTAATATCGACAGCAACTCGAAAATATCCGTGTTTTTTTATTGGGTAGACTAACGACCCGCCCGGTTTCGCACGCATACTATACATGTCATATACATAAAAATCTTTCTCTTGAATCACTCTATCTATTTAAGAAAACCGCATCAAAATCCGTTACGTAGTTTCAAAGATTTAAACATACATAGGGGTATAGGGACAGAGAAAGCGACTTTGTTTTATACTATGTTTGTTTTATACTATGTTTTATACCCTTAATTTCGACAAAGTGGACATATTTTTTTTCAATAAACTAAGAAATAGCTAAATAGCTTAATCCACTTTTGATAAAACAATGGTACAAACTGCCCTCTTCTTGATATAAACACAACAGGCATTGTAAATATTGACTGACTTTGTCAATTACTTAAGACTCTAAGAGAGAGAGGTTGTTTACTCTAGAGTGAGTTAGAAATACTTACGTATCCCCCGTGTTGGTCCGGGTTCCGCTGTAGAATAGGCCAACTGCCTTCCACCCAGGCAGCTCGCACTGGGTCTATATTCACCAACACCGTGACATTGACTAAGTGGTAGAGTCTTGCAACGACTCACCCGGATTGGTACTACCGCCTTAGCTATTTTTGCCACAATAGCGTCAGTGTCCGCTATTGTCGTGTTCTGGTTTGGAGGAAAGGGTAGCCGGTAAACTTATTAACGCAAGAGGCTTACCACCCCATCCTACTTGTGGCAACGCACCATTTCCCCCTAGGGTGTCTACAGGCGACGTGTATTTCTTACCATCAGAAAATCCGTCTGCTTGTTTGCTTTCCATTATCATAAAAAAAAGTACATCGACAGGTCTTCATCAAGTGTATAATCCTCAGATTTTCTAAGCTTTACATTAACATAAATACTATTAACATTAAAGTCGTAAAGTATAAAAACTGTGTAATCTATCACAATTATGATGAAATTACGACTTGCAAAAGGTAAAAATAAGGAAATATTCGGTGAAGTAAACCTTGTGCGAATTGGCCATTGGTGGAAACAAAATTGAGACATAAAATAAATATTATAATAAGTTCATGTGAGGTCATTTACATATTTTTATACGGTCATTTTCTCGCGGCTTTATCTGTACTTATAGTGTTAGTATTTCGTTCTGTTTACTACTAGCTGTGCCTGCGATGACCTCCGCGTTTGAATTTAACTAAATAAAAGTAGTTTAAGTTACTGCTTATTACATCAGATATCTGCCAGTGAAAGTGCTCTCAAAATTGTTTAAGTTCCAGTTCCGGAGATTAGCCGGTACAAACAGACAGACAGACAAAAATCTAAAAAATATTATTTTGGTATATGTACTTTGTATACATACCTACATAAAATAAACCAATTTTTTAGTATGCATTCTATAAAAAGCGGTTATTTTAATTTTACATTCAGATGTTTCAATATATTTGTATAAATTTAACACTTTACTGTACGCGACTTTATCCATATTTTTACTTTTTTATATTTTATACATTTGTTAAATAAAATTTTAAAATAAAGGTAGCCTAAGTTACTTCTTATTATATCAGCTATCTGCAATTGAAATTACTATCAAAATCAATCCAACCGTTCTAGTCCTATTAGTCCGAACACCAGACAAAAATTGTAAAAAAATATTATTGTGTACAATGTACACATGGATATGTACTTAGTTAAAAGCGTTAATTCTAATATTACATAAAGACACTTTAATTTTATTCATTTATATAGATATGGTATCGCTATTACGTATATCCTGTGGAAGTTCATTGTCGCTAATCTGAGGGTAGGTTGCAAGATGGCCATTATGGATAGGAAACTCACAGAAAACCTAGGACAAAGGTATTAATTCGGCAAAACGTTGCGGGTAAAAAGGTAATTATTTTAGCTACACTATTTATTAAAAAAGCTACACTATACACTACATACATTAATGAAAACCTAATCTACATACACGTGTTTTTCGCGTCCCTATTGTTTATAAATGAAAAACTTCCAAGAATACGAAAAAATGTATTTGATGAGTATCGCAATAAGTAAACAATGGCAAGATTGACTCCACAGCTTGCATACCAAACAGACAAACAAATGTATGTGCATATGAATTACAGTCGTGTATATACGGAAACCACAGAATCAGCCAGATAATATTATTATTAGAATAAGACAAAGAAAAAAACGCTGGCGAAGGCGGATTAAAAAAATAACGTAAAATACTGGTGGTAGAGTGCTGGTTAGCAACTCGCCCGGGTAGGGGTCCACCGCCTCACCTATTCATGCCGGCACGATGACATAGTCGTGTTCCGATCCGAAGGGTAGCCCACCCGCCGAGGCCAGCCCGACCACAGGTAGTGACGATCCTATAACATCTGTGGTGTCTATAGACCACGGTTGTTTCTTACTGACCCGGTGAATTTCTTACCGCTCGCAATACGAAATATAAAAAATAGATAACAACCTATTCAAAATCAACCATATGTGAATATCAAGTTTCATCAAAATCGGTTTAGTCATTTCGGAGGTGTATAGCAATTAACATTGTGACATGAAAATTTTATTTATTATACAGATATCATAAGGAAATCCGGTGAAAGGTTTGCCTTCTACTTCCATGTATAAAAATATGTCCCAATCATTATATAATAATATGCTTTAAAATTACTTTTAAATTATGGATAGTAAAAACCGACCAAGCGCGAGTACGAAGGATTCTTGACCATTATCTGTAGAAACTGCAGACAACACCTTTGTTCCATAGGAGCCTGCATTAAATATTCATTTTATTCCATTACTAGCTGTCCGCCCGCGGCTTCGCCCGCGTGAATTATTTTAATAATAAAACTTTCAAATTGCAGACATTCTTCCGACTTATAATACTAATAGTATAAAAACATACCCTTTTTTAATATAGGCGGTTAAAAAGTAGCCTATGTCCTTCCTAAAGGTTTACCCTATCTCTGTACAAAATTTCATTAAAATCGGTTCAGTGGTTAAGGCGTGAAAGCGTAACATACAGACAGACAGAGTTACTTTCGCACTTATAATATTAGTAAAGTGGCAACACAAATACTCTGAAAATTTCAACATGCTAGCTATCACGGTTCATGAGATACAGCCTGATGATACACAGACAAACGAACACAGCGGAATAAAACCTCTTTTTATTAAAGTAAGTATTTTAATGCAAAATACTTATAGAATCATGTGTAGGTACTTTAGTCAAGTGACTAGTGTTTTGCTGGAACTTTCCCAACGTGTCAGGGTCTCCTTTAAGTTTTCTCACAAGTCGACCGCAGTGACCTCTAAGGGCCACACTGATTTAATCGCTAAGTGGGATTGTGGGTCGGAAATGGTTTGTTTCTATTGGATTATTGCGGTTCTATCAGGGCTACTAGGGTTGTCACTCGTGATATATGAACATATTTTTTTTTTGTTTTTTTTGT
>DVZL01008857.1:0-10052 GCA_018236625.1 Lasaia peninsularis | reverse complement strand
CTTACGAGTCGTGGATATACTAGCACACCTCTGCCTACCTCTTCGGGGATAATAGGCGTGAAGGTACTTTTTTTTTAGTTTTAGTCAAACTGCCAATGCCACATAATTGGTCAAGGTGGAGTTTTTTTTGTATTATTATATTCAAATGATTGTTTGACCCCTTACCAACAAATTTCTTCCGAAATCTGAAGTGTTTTTAAAATATGCGACATGGTGCAGGATATAATATATACAGGATAGGATCTTCATTTCCCGAGATAAAATCTTTTGCTTTCGAACACGATTTCTTCGACTTCTTTCCCTTACTGTTTCGTACGAACACTACATATATGGACGATCAGATATTTCTCTGTCACAAACAGGGGAAATCTCATTGTACCTATTAGTACACAAACATTTGACTAATACCCAAGTGTACGGACAGTTTTAAAAATTGCATTTGGCTCCATACCTACTTCGTGTAATGCAATCACAGCGATTCGGTTCTCTATATCACCCCCCTTCATTTTAATATCGCAAAATATTATACAATGTATTGGCGCCAAAATGAGAAAACACAATGAGCAATCGTATAAAAATTACAGATTCCAAATGAACATGTAGGTAGCTAATATTTTTTTTAATTTTTAATTGTAACAATATTTATGGCAAGATTAAGTATACGTCATTGCCCACCACCTTCAGCACTCCAATTTTATTTATTTGTTTAGATATATCGAATATAAAATATAATACTATCACGCACATATCTTTGAAGCGGCACGCAGAGGAATTGAGAGAAAAAAAATATTTTATTCTTTTTAGCGCCTTAATAAAAGCTTGTTTTATATATTTTAATTTATTTCATATAAGAGTTTTAATAAGTCGCTAAATCGAAGAATGTTCGAGAGTGACGAGCAAGGTTATCGATACACTCGATAAGTTATCAGGCGATTGTTATCGACTCTGGGAATCGATTAATGATATCTTCATTAAATTGCTGACACTCGATCTAATTTTATATATCGCTTCATTTTGTAAAATATTGTGTTACGAGCTATCTTACCCTTACGGAAACCCTAGTTCAGTCATATGACATTGGCGATGTTTCCCATCTGTAGAGCGAGAAGTATTAAGACCCTTAATTAAAAAGTATTTTTGCTAGTGATGTAAGTCAAATAGCCAATAGCCACACTACGAATAATTAAAAATAATATAATAGACTTTAACATGTTAGTCTAAAGTTGTTTACTGAATGCAACGAAAGATGAAGCAATGCCCAGAGCATCGTCGTTGCGGTAAAATAATAACATGCAATTAAAGCGCTGATTTCATTACTATTTCTTGGTAACTATAAATTGTATAGAACATATAAACACTTTAACAAGTAAAAGATTTCATTTTCTTTAGGAATTTTATAATGCAACTGAAGTGATGCTTTGCGTATATTTCGAAGAACAAACAACTGTTCCTGGTAAACTAAGAAATAGCGTCGTACTAAAACCAGAATAGGTACTCATGAAGCTTCGTATTTTAACTAATTAGGTACACTTAACCGGAAAGGTGGAGATAAACTTCTGATGAAATTAACAATATCTTTGGACAAATTACACAAATTGATTTGACCCTCAGAGTAAGCAAATTATATGCTTATGTTATGTGTATATTTGATGGGATCGTAAAACAAATTCAACTACGCATGTAGTAAATAACAAGTATCTATCAACTTTTCTTATACTCTCAAGCATGATTTAAGAAATATTTTCTGTAGAATGTTCAATAAAGGTGGAAACCTCTTCAAGGATGTGCAGAATACATGATTCTGTATAATATTAGTTACCAAATAGGAGGTCCACCTTGCTGTGCCTCCTGGTTCTAGGATACTAACTGGCACTGGTGAGTGGTGGATCAGGCTATGAATAATGACCTACAAAAGTTAAACTGTAAAAAGTATCGATCATATATTTTGTTTTGTTTCAATTCATTAAAACTTCAGTCCACATTGCAAAATTACGAGAGGTACTTTATTATTTACTCCTCCAACGCAACAATCTAGGAGTCATGCAACTTTTAAAATAATGTATGTTTTAGAATAAAACACAGTGTCATCATACCGTCTCAATAATCATTTCTAGAGAATACCACAGGGTAAGATGTTGAGTCCTATTTTAAACTAAACTTACATTGTGAGTGAAATGGAAGATAATGAATTATTTTTGTAAATTAAGGCTTGTTTTATATTTTTCAGTGTATCATGACATTACTAATCACTGTCGCATTTGGGCTTTGACGAAAGAAGCTTAATATTCCCATCTCAGATGTCCCAAGATCCCTTATCGTTCTTAAATATCTCTAAAACGGATCAAGATAATTATATAGCGACATTTCGATCATTTTTAAAGACCATGATTACAAGAACAAATATCAATAGCAATCTAGACACCTATCTTCTACAAATATGCATGTGATTATGAATTTTATTACGAGTGTAATGTACTCATAATTCACTAAAAATCACCAGACTAAGGTTCAGTGAAGTTGTTAAAGGCACGCGATTGGCAACAAAATATTCATTAATAAATACGGTAACTACGTCTACGTGATTATGAATTGTATTATGTGCGTGAAGGCTTCTTCTATCTATTTATCAAATACCTTTAAACGAGCAATTCTTGTATATATATTTATTTATACCGGCAATCTCGAAAACGGCTCCAACCATTTCGGCAGCTGTACCTAGGTGTTTTGAGGGATAAAAAATTGATCTAAATAGGTCTAGGTCTTGAAATGAAATGGCAAATATAAGGATATCTGTACTACTCTGTCGGTAGCACTTGGTGTAGCACCGGCTCCGGTTTCGTAAGTTACCGTCAGATGCAATTTTTTCAAGAAGGCATAATTGACAAATAAGAATTACTGAGCCAAGCCCAGTTGCCTAGGTACTAATTCATGAATACTCGTATTCAATTAACACTATAATAATCACTATCATAGGCTCAGCAGCAGTAGATTAAAGTCAGTAACATTAAACAATTCAGAATCATTTCAATACAAATCCGAGATCCGTAATGACCCACTTAGCACGTATCAATTACTTGCATTGTAACTTGAGAAGTATTACATAACATTGAAACACAGTATCTATTTGAGAAAAATTTATTAAGAAACATGTATTAAGTATATATTAACATTTTTGTAATATAAATAATTTATAAATCTTTTTTTGATTTTAAAACAGTTATATTGTAAGGCAATTACGTATCACATAACGGTTTTATTACTTCATTTTTATTTTCATTATTACTATTATACTATCGTTATTAAAACAACGAGTAACCTCAATAATTATAACTAACAATCTCGAATAATTTATTTTCTATAAAAATAGGTTGACTAATAAGTACAATTATGCGTTATATAGGATAATTAGGGCTACCAAAGAATCTACATTTATAACAAATCTTAAAGCGTTTTAAATAAGTTTTTTTAATTGCCATAATTAAATATCCCCTTTGTTTTCACGCCTGAAGATCTGATGTAAGTGTAGGTGCAATGTTTTTGAGGTCTACTCTGTAAGACACACCAGTTCTACACCTAATTGCCACAGATATAGGAATATTATAGGCTACTCAAATATATATACCTAATAAATAACACTAAACTTTTGTAAATATGAAATATGATTACTATATTTTTATTCTGTAATCACTTTTTTAAGCTTAACCTCTTTTTTCCACAAATTCTTTTCCCTTTCAACACTCAAGCGATGGAAACCATTTTGTACTATTGCGATTACAAAACTATTATTTAAATAACGAAATACATAGGGAGTAAATAAATCGGATAATAGAAAAAACAAGTAATAAAAACAGCAAACTGCTTAAAACACAACTCCAAAGATACGTAAAGCATAAAGTTATTTATTTTAATTTAAAATGTTTAATATCAAGCTCGTATTTGTGGATTTAGTTATATAAAACAAGTTTTCTTGATATAAACAATATTATTCAATTGATTTTTTATTTTGACATTTGGTCGAAATAAATAATTAATTTTAGTTTTTAACAAAGCGTCAGTACAGTACAGTTATTATATCTAACTGATTCAGCATATTAATTATTTCTTGACTACTCAAATTATTCATATCCTTCTTAGGGAATCTTACAAGTTAGAGAATTGAAGATAAGTGTATAATAATTTGGAGTTATTTTTTTATCAACAAATATTATTCTGGGTGAACACTATACTTTAAAATTTGTTAATTAAGAACGTGAATATGCACTTAAATAATAATATACATTAAAATTAGATACGTATCTAAGTTTTATCTTCAATAATAAAAATAATCGCATTAATAAAAAATGCATTAACGAAAGGCTAGGATAAGATATGCATCAAAATAAAAGTTTTCCATTAAATTTTAATTGCTGCATAAAATGTAAGATAAAATAACAGGTAAAAAAAGTGAACTTTACAAACATAAAATTAATTATTTGAAATTTAATGAATTTCCAAGATGTATTAATTTAAAAATGTCTTAAGTAAGAATAGTTTTTATAGTAGCTCATTCTGGTGACCAGTATCTTCAAGATAGACCTCATTAAAATATAAACAAGAACACAAAATAGTAGAGTAAATAATTCCCTCGCAAGGCACATACATACTTATTTATCTACAAAATACTTTGCTATACTAGTTATATGCTCATAAGTTTGTAGGACTTGCTGTGAAAAAACTTATGAGGAAAAAAACAATAAAAGTAGGTACAAAAAATATTTACAGTCTTCAAATTTATATTCTATTTATTATAAACTTTTAATATATTATATAGATAATTAAAATAAGTGAATAATTGAATTGGAATGTATGAATGTTATGAATGTTTCTAAATAGGTTAATATTAATAACACGTATTCCGTATTTATTGAAACAACATTGTAATTATTTTTATTTCATAAGTAATAAATAGTTTCATCCAATTATACAAGGCTTTTATATCTGGTTATAAAACATTATTTCTAAAAGTATTGAAAGAACTTAATGTATTTTCCTATTATTTATATTTGAAAAAAGTTACGGCAATTATTTTAACAATCCAATATTGATGTTTCCCCGTATTTAATTTCGACAAATCACAGCAATGAAAATATCGTTAACAAATATGTTGTTTTATTCTCGTCTTAATTTCATTATATTCTGAAATTAATTCAATGTTATGTATACATAAAATTGTGTAAATAAACGTTTTTGTAATCCTTTTTATTTCTTTCGTATTATATTGTTTAGCTTAAATTCACGTTTTACGTGGACGTTTAAGACATTGAATTTGAATTTGAAAATGTTATTTTGAAATAATATAAAAGTAATATCCGGAGTAGGGCATATAATCTCCATGTATATAACTAACTTTAATATTATTTATGTGGAGACTAGAATATAAAGTGCTGTTGCGCCTAGGTTACAACTAAGTGCTGCTATTACCTATAAAAAAGAGCCAGAACATAAGTAAAACAATGATTATTAATTGTTCAACATAGAAATATTTGTAATAAGATATTTTACTTCAAAATTGTAGACAATCGCTACATTTTATCACTTAATATCATCGCTATCGATAAATATTTCGATGATAAACTTGCCACCGATATTCTTATTTATAACCTATTTAATATGTACCAAAAGATTAGTTGAAATTGTACTTTTTTATTGTTGTATTTTTACAGAGAAAAAACCTATGCATCTGCTTGTTTTGTTTGGTAAAGTCTATAGTAAGATAATGATAATGAGTTCGCTGTGCATTAAATAAACTTATCTTCTTTCCATGCAAGTAATAGAAAGATACACAACACATTTGGAGGTGTCAGATGAGTTTAGATGCGACGTTTCGACGGATATTTAATCTAAAACTTGATATATCGGAAGCCACATAAAGTATTGTGTCTAATTTAACACGACCAAAAATGTTGTATCTCTCTATTTTCTATTTGTAAAAAAGACAACAATGACTTAAAATAAGTTTAGAGGGATGTTGAGTCACAATCTTGGCGACTAAATGTATAATATTTTATTAGCTGCACCTAGTTTTATTCACCCTGACCTAGCTGTAACTACTTTGTTCTGTGTTTGTTAGTTTAAGGCACATTTTAATTGACACAATCCGATTGGAACTCAAATATTCTTCATTTCCATAACCTCACGATATATTGTACATATTATGCTGTTGATGTCTGATGTGAAAGTAATTAATCAACACGAATAATTCACGCTATGTGGCAGGCTTAATGCGACAAAAAAGTTTTTATATGGTTGCTACATGCTGCCAGTTACCAAGCAGGAAATTACTTTCTGCCAATCGTTCAAATTGGATGTAATTGTACTATCATTAATTTCGTATGAAATGTAACATTTATATATATATAAACTCATTTTTTTATAAACTTGCTAAATAGTTTGTAATATTGTACATTTAATTCATTATATTTGCCTATTAATAATATGAATAATTATATTAATAAATTACTAATAGTTACTCTATTAAGAATTTACTCGTAAATCGTTAATAATTGCTTCATAACAAAGTATGTGACGATCTTTACTTAATGGTATAATGAATTTATTATTTCTATAATAATAACAGATTTCAAATGAAGAACTTTTTTTTAATTTTCTAACAAAAAAAAATGGCGAAAAGGATTTTGTAATAAGAATGTGGTGAAATTATGCACCAAAAGATCAGAGTAGATAGACAACGAAAAATTTTACTTTCTCATAATTAGTCTTTCACTGGATATCAAATAAGCCCTGAGATAATAGTTTGCCTTTAAAGCAGAAACTAATAAATTAAAACGACGGTAGGTATACGATTTTACGATGTCTATGTACTCGATGTGTATGGATACAACGGTTCAATAAACGCACTTGCACATTGGTTCCCACGGTGTCGGTTGAAATTTCATAATGTCTCCACGTGATAGACAGCGGGAAAGCGCCAACACACAAAAACACATCAGTTTTTCCTGAACATATCAAACAATAGGAAGAAATTGACTCACATAAACGTATCGGCCGCTTTCCAGTAGAGGCGCGAGATCGTTGATAACCATAATTTGCATTGTTTGCGATGGAGAAAATTAATCGCTCTACATTCGATCGCACTCGCAAGGCCTCAAAAACTGTCTCGATCGCTTAAACCGTTAATTTAATTGCCGAGATGTAAAACGGTACACAATTCGCAGACTCCGTTACACCATTCGCACGTGTCTCACATATAAACATTCACTATTGTCCACTTTACCGATTTAGGATACTTAGGCGGCACCCGCCTCCTGCTTCTGTTGGATTATTGATTCCCATTGAGCTATTAGACGGGTTGAACTCGGCGCGAGGAACTCTTGTCCTGGGGCCAGCTCACATAATTCGGCTAAAGATTTAGCTGGCTTCAAACTACCCATTGAATCTTGCCCCGAACTATTTCTAGGTGATGGCGAACGCAAATCTTCATTTAAAGCTTCGTATAGTTCTCCTATCGATTTTGTTTTCTTTAAAGTACCAGGCAGAGGAATATCATCGTCTTCTGATTCAGAACTAGTTTCGTTATCACTTAATTCAATTTCATAGGGTTTCTGCTTCTTTCTCATCTTCTTTAACTCATGCTCTCTATCTTTCATTTCTTGTAGTTCTTTTTGTATTTTTTCTTCGACAGGTACATAACCTTTTCTGACCGGCTTACCTTCTGGTGTGCGATTTATTACCGCTGGAGTGATGATGGGTGCTACAGCGGGAGTGAAGACTAGAGGAGGCGCGATCGCAGTCGGTGGATTTGCAGCCACGGGTGATGTTACTGGCATCTTGCCTTTACTTGCTATAAATCTTTGCATAATTCCCTTGGTTTGTGGTGTGAAACGTCTGGTATAGCCATTAGTGTTAAGCACAGTTTGCGTTGGTGGTGTTGAAGGTGGTATTGGTCCAAGCAAATGTGAAGTAGAGACTGCCCTGTTAAGGGTTTTTTGATGATTTTCTGCATTACCATTGACATGGCCGTTTTGATGGCTGATCTCTACAGTTGATTCTGAATGTAACCTATTTATTCTAAAGTGGCCTTCTTTGAATTCTCTCTCTCGTTCAGTTACTTCGATGATCTCTCTTTGGATTCTTGAGAGGGGATCTTCTTTTAACAGCGACTGGAAAGAAGAAAAAATATGTCATTAAATGTTTTTTTGACAATTACACAAATAGTTACCAAGTGACTATTAGGGATAAAAATATACGTGTATTATTATACTGTTTTCAAGATAGGATTAAGTTACAAACAATACAATATTCCGTATTTTATAATATGGGTTATTAAATAACACGTGAATAATTAAAATCAGTTTACGTATGTTTGAAGGCTAAAAAAGGAGAGGGAAAAACTAGGTAATAACAAAACTTTGTACAAAAAATAACATAACACGTTGATTAAACTACTGAATTAATTATTTGTTAACTAATTAATAATTAAATTATTGATACAAATATTGATAATTACACAATTAATTATTAATTGGTACCTAGACTGAATATAAGTAGACTATAGTTTTTTGACATTAGTTACATTATAATAAGAGCAATATGATCGTACAGCAATGTAGTTTTTCCGTCTACCTCTAAGTGTTAGACATAGGTGCTACGATTCAGCGGCGTGCACAGGATTATGATACTAGGTATACGACAGAGTACTTTATTTTTTTTCTTTTATAACTATCTTTATTTTATTTGGTTTCATAGATTATGTGATCATGATAGTGAAATGTCGGAGTTTAATTGGATATATCAGAGGACATCCTGTCTCAAAGCGTTCAGCATAACAATATCTCAAAACGCCTTGCATTCACTAGATTCTTACGACTTTGATAAGGTTTTCATAAACTCTGAGCCTTAAGTTAAACACTTAAAATATATTTTCTTTAAAATATATTGCAACTATTAATGATGAAAACCTTATGTTAAACTTATGTACGACACGCAATGCGTCTATCCATATTTCTAAATTTATGTAATATTGAAATTTTATTACAGAATAGGAATTTCTGTTTGTCCGCAATAAATTAGTGACGATTACATATTTTTAACATTCCAAATTTCTGTCATAATATTAAGTTAGTATTCGAAATTCTGTCATTTTTAGAGTAAAATCGGAACCCCATTAATAAGACTCCGCTGTCCGTCTGTCTGTCTGTCACCAGGCTGTATCTCATGAACCGTATTAGCTACGTCTGATAAAGTCTGAAATACTAGGATTTTTTTAAGGAACATAGGAAAAAATAATTTTTCTCATACCTACAAACTCATTAGTTGTCAATGTCAAGCGGTACGAAGTTCGACGTGTCAGCTAGTTAACAATACTATATTTTACTATGTATGTATGTATATAAGTATGTATATTTAAGTCGTTTAATTTTGCTAAAGTATGTTACTTACTTAAGGAACTGAAAACAGTCATGACTCAATTAGGCTACAGTACCTACGGGTATTAGAAGTAGGTAGATACAGTCAGATATTAGTAGTTCTAAAATCTAAAAACATTATCTTTTTAAGATTCTTTATCAATGGGTCTAATAGAATTCTATTACTAAGACTCCGTTGTCCGTTTGCCTGTCTGTCACCAGGCTGTATCTGAAGGACATCGCAGTCTTACTGATAGAGTTCCGTATTTAGTACCCTTTATGTACGATACTCTAAAAATACTATAAACTGGACAGGCTTGTGTTGACAAATAAATAAAATTGAAGTGTCTGTATGTTATATTAAAATAACTGCTTTTTACTAAATGCATATGCATGTTTACATGATACGTATTATACCTAAATACTATTTTGTACAATTTTTGTCTGCCAGTGAAAGTCACGTCAAAATCGGTTCAGCTGTTTCAGAAATTAGCGGGTACAAACAGGCAGACAGACAAAAATTCTAAACAATCTTGTTTTGTATATATTTACCTACCTTGTAAATATACATATACTAGCTGTTCGCCCGCGTGAATTATTTTAATAATACAGACAACTTTCAAAGGGCAGACATTTTTCCGACTTATA
>DVZL01008856.1:0-10052 GCA_018236625.1 Lasaia peninsularis | reverse complement strand
ATGTCCTTCCTCAAGGTCTACTCTATCTTTGTACAAAATTTCATCAAAATCGGTTCAGTGGTTTAGGCGTGAAAGCGCAACATATAGACAGACACAAAGTTACTTTCGCATTTATAATATTAGTAAAGTAATAATCTATGATTGGATCTGGTTTGCAGTTGCGAGAGACAGATGGCTCTGTTTAAAAACTGGCGCCCTTGTCAAATTCCCGACCCCGATATGATATAGGAATAGAATAGGGCTAAGACGGAAAAGAATATAGGCACAACATTACTAACCGACTGCTGACATAGTTTACGTCAGTGTTTTATGCTATCTTGTTCCGACTGGAAGTAAGTATTCTTGCACATGTTATGATTTATTATTCTGATAGCAAGATTAAGTTACCAGTCACACTTGTCGCCTTGGATGTATCTTTAAGAGAGCCCTTGCTATTTTATGTCATAAAAACAACTTTTATGACTTTTTCAACATATTTGGGATCCTATCGGGACAAAAATGTTATTATATAATGAGTCAACGCAAAAGACGACCTTATTGCTCAGACAATAATGGCGCTTGTTATTACTGTATATTACAGGCCCTCTACACAATATATTATACTATCAGTTTTTTATTGCATATCTAAAAAAGGGTATATGAAAAAGAACGTAAATCGTATAAAACTGAGCAAATAGTCTGTAATGTACGGGAAAACAGAGTGAACATTTCCACTCATACAGTGTATACTGGGTAGCCATAGCAAAAAAATCATTATGTAAAACATCACGATATTTATTAATATAAATTATATAAAACACATTTCCATGGTATAGAAAAAATATATATTTTAAAAGATATATGTTGCGAATCCAAAATATGTTTAATTTGAAAAGATTTGTATAAAATTAATTAGTTTAGAAAAGGCGGATGTTGTCTGAATTCGGACATTCACCTTTGCTTATTTTCTGCAAAGCTGAAAAAAGAAAAAAATATATGTTATTTTTAAATACAAAGTTCTACATCTCGGATTTGTTTTAGGCCCCAGAACACCGACACACCTATAACATCAGCGGTTTCTAGAGGCCACATCTGTCTCATCTCTTACCATCGACAGTGTCGTTTTCCTGATTGACTGACGTATCACATGAAAAATAATCTCTATTTTTTATTAAGTTTATCAGCTTTACGTCTGTTTCAATTTGGTTATCCTAGCTCCTACCGCCTTTGTCGTATTCCAAGTTTAGGGATTAGTAGGCTACATTCAAGAACACTTATATTTCAGTTTGATAAAAATTAGTAGATCGGGTACGCGTTTCCCTGTTTTATATAGAAGAGGAGGCAAACGGACGATGGTACCTGTTAATAAGTTTAACACTACCACGACCAACGAACATCCACCACACCAGCAGTATCACAGAAGCGTTGCTGGTCTTTTATGAGATGAGTACGTTCTTTTCTTGTAGGTGTGTAAGTCGTAAGTACGTGTTAAAACCAATCCCTAATAACTCGGCTACAGCCAGCACACACGGAACCTAAACTATGTTTTATCAAAATTGTACAATGTGTATTTTCTCCAAAAAGGCCGGTTTTAATTTCATAAAGCGCAATTTATAGGGGACAACCTCTGAATTAGGTATCTTACAAAACGGGAATCGTCCGGTTGAGTTGACGGAGTGATTGCGTAACAAATATACATATACCAATATCACAATGCATCTAATAAAGTACAACAACCACAGCCTCCTTTTGTTTCACACAGGTTGAGTCATGAGTCACGAACCGGATCGCCTGCTGCCATCACAAAGGCACAGCTCGTGTTACGTCATGTCATGGTTGCCTATTCTAACTAGCGGTCATGCAGTTTTGTATGAACAAATTGGAGGAAATCCGCGTTTTTTTTCACGATTAGCAATATGGTTTCAACAACACGACGTAATTTTATTCCAACATCATCTTGGCATTTGATGACCGACTCTTGGAAATAGTCTCGAAACGATGCCACTATCTACAAGTTGCCGCCAGATCAATGTCAATTACACTCATTTCCAAACAAGCAACCCGACATCAGACAGAAAATATGTCAGGTGTCGTCGGGACCAACTCGTCACTGAGCTATTATCTTATTATCTTTCTGTATATTTTTTATTCCGCAATGTAACGTTGTTACTTGCTACGTATTTTTGAGATACATTGCATCTGTCTATCCCAATCTTTTCTTGCGCCTTATAAATTGATTTACTCTACAGAAAGTACACACCAGGGGGGTTAGAACATGCACTATCGTCACGACGCGATCGCGTCGTTTCGCGCGTTTAGAAATGTCAAAGTCAAAAATTTGTACTGGGTTTTTTGAGTTTGACATTTCCAATCACGCGAAACGACGCGATCGTGTCGACACGATAGTGTACGTTCTAAGGGGGCAGGCCATGTGGCGTCTATTGTCTATAAACTACGGTTGTCTCTTACCACCGAAAGAGCCGTGTGCTTGTTCGCTGTCTCATCAAATAAGAAAACATTTATTGCATCAATTACGTTTATTTATTATATAGTCTACACAAAGAAACTAAATTGAGATTAGGTAATATATTCTCCTGTACTAATTCTATCGACTACGTTAGTTTATTACGGTATAAACTACACAAAGTGTCAAAATTAAGATTACTTTATAAATGGAATCGACTAAGTTTGTTAATAAAATACTCTACACAAAGTACATCTCTTTTTTTGGCTCAATAGGAATATCAGTTTTAGTTTGGCAATGGTTCATAGTTAAAACCTCTTTTGAATCATATTTGATGTCTCCTCGTCTCAGAGCGTCTAATCTTTCATTCCTAAATATGAATTAATCGTCAAATTGTTTACCGAACATCTAAGCGGATGTTGGCACGGTAAACTACAAAAACTGGAAATTAATTATATATAAAGATACTTACTATCTTTATTTTCGCAGTTGTAGTTATTCAAAACACATTCGCTGCCGAAAGACTTCGGCTTCTCTCCTTGTTTTCCCGCGCATATAGGCTCATATTTGACGGCAGCGCAATCGTGAAGACATGCTTTCTTCCGTGCCGCTTCAGCCTTCAGCTGCTTCAGGTCAGGTTTGTCCGGGCGACAGGACACAACCGCCACCAATGCCACTGACATTAAACAAATAACTTATTTAGCCAACACAGTGTTACATGTTGTAATAATCGTATAAAAAACCGCAACACATACGACCTTTTGTTCGTGTTATCTTACGTTGATAATTGTAGTATTTTTAATAATGATTAAGGGCCTCTGTCACTATGCCTGAGTAAAGTTACAAGTAAGCTAATCAATCGCTTAGTAAACTCATGGCTTAATGCAGAAAGCAATTTCACAAAGTCCGAGTAACGTTACTCGGCGATTAAACTTATCGGTAATTTACTTGCAAGTAAGAGTGTTGAGTATCTGCTTTAATCGAAAAGTAGGGATATTTTAATGTTATGATTGATTTTTTTGAGACGGCCCATTTTGTCCCGGTAATATTTAATTTTTAATGTCTTGTTAGTCATAAAAACTCACCTGATTTAACATTTAACTCTCGCACAAACCGTCGTGTTTGTGAAATAGATTACTGCATTTACTCAAAGGTTTATTGAGCGATTAGCTTACTTGTAACTTACTCAGAGATGGTGAAAGAGGCCCTAAGTAATATAAAAATACTATAGTTTATATAGATATACAATGAGTTGTATTCATTCATTATTATGGTTACATTTATCAAGAACTTGTCAGTGTTTGTTTGTATACTTATGTTATAAGTCTCCAGCGCTCCTCCTCCGAAGATCGAATAGCATTGGAAGTTTAAGTATAAATTTATTAGTTCAATGGAAGTATATTATACTTCTAGAAACTAAAACAAAGATATGTTATTTTATTGAAGTAGGCGCTATTTTACGAAAATTATTTCCACAGGATATATGAGAGATTATAAAATTAAATAAAAGTACACAAAGTAATAAAGTAACATTATGACCGCCTCGTTGGTCGAACGGAACGATCGCCTAAAGCTACCGACCAAACGCGAGGCTCGGGTTCGATTTCCGACGGGGACAAACATTTGTGTAATGAATATAGATGTTTGTATTTTCGGGTCTGGGTGTTTATTAAATTTATTCTGGTATCTATCTATAAGTATTTCTATGTATTAGTATCGTTGTCTAACACACGTAACACAAGCATATAATTTGCTTACTTTGGGGTTAAATCAATTTATGTACATTGTCAATTATTATTATTAAATGACTACAACAGTACGTTTGGGGAGCTTTATAAGAGACATGTCTTAAAACAGAGATATTTCGGATTAATACAGACTCTTAAACTAAAGTAGATTTATTCATGTTTATTTTCAAAGCCTTGATAATGCTCCAAAAGCGCAAGTATTATTCAAATAGTGTTATTGTTTACGATAACTCCGCTGTTTCAATGACTTTTCTACAGCTGCTACAAGTGTAAAAATAATTAATATATCTACAAGATATAAAGTATTTTGCTGACACACTTATCCATTAATTTAAGTTTATTCGAGATGTTTGCAATTCAAAATCTGTGTTAATCCAGTGCTAAGTGAGTTACAACAAGTGTATGATCAGATAAATCCTATTAGTCCTTAACACGCTTCATTGACCTTTATGAAACCCGTTACGGTGTCCTCTTGATCAGATAAACGCAGGAAACCATTTGGGCCTACACGAGGTTATTCTGCAAATTATACACTCTAAGGTTACTTACAAGATGGGACCTTGAATTATTTTGTTTTGTTATCTAATTCTCTTATATCTATATCTCTTTAGTCACAAATAGGGAATATGAATAGATATGGCCCAAAAAATAACGTAATAATCTTTATTACTGAAAAAATATATACACATAAATATTTTTGCCAATATTCAAGTTCTGATTATGAAATTCATTGTTTAGAAATTGTATTTTTGAAATTCCCTCGCAAATTTCGAAAACGGAATGCCATGACGTGACGTCACGGTCCAAAGTCAACGCCATGTCCATTCTGCTGTAGTAATCGAGAGGGCAGTAAGTCACAGACTCACAGATGGCTGGTTTTTTAGTATTGTTGATTCGGAATGTACGTCAAACGAGCTTTCTTTCTATCCAGGTGACAAAAATATACGTAAATTAGAAATTCATTACCTTGTTTGATAAAGAGCAGTAAAAACAGTAAATTTTCTCGAAAGCCATATTCTCGAAACCGCATTAATTGACTTACTGCTGTATCGATTACCAGGACAGCATTGATATCCTTATTTTGCATCTTTGGGTATAATGTGAAAATTTTTGCACATAGGGACAATATAATATACCATATTTATAATATACTAGCGCCCCGCCCCGGCTTCGCATGGGTATATTATACATGTTATATACATAAAAACCTTTCTCTTGAATCACTCTATCTATTTAAAAAAACCGCACTAAAATTCATTGCTTAATTCTAAAGATTTAAGCATACATAGGGACAGACAAAAAAAGTGACTTTGTCTCATAATATGTAATGATATAGTGAAATTAATAAGTAAAGGGTCAGCGTCAGCTACCAATCCTCATATAGTTGTAGGAATGTATTGAACTATACAACATATATACAAGAAATATACGTCACTACACCCTATGATAGCAAAAATTGTGTTAGGAACAGCACTTATCTCTTAACCGGCTCACTACATTGGCGAGCAATGTTAAAGCGAAAGGGGGGAATAGGTAAAAGTCGTAGCAAAAACATGAACACTAAGGTCAGTGTCCAGAGGTTATATTATCTAAAAGTGATAGCGGGGTTAAGTCTTAATGTAGACGTATGAAATGTTTTGAAATTAATAAACTCATATTTATAACACGAGCAGATTTTTGTTACCTAGCTGCAAGCAAGACTCTTTTTTTTCGGGTATATTTTTTTAAAAGAGTGAATTAGGGTTTTGGCGGGAACGCGGAATGGAGCAGACCACTGTGAGATATTATTTTTCAAAAATTGTGTTTTATTAGTGTTTTATTTGTAAAAATGGTGGGGTTTTATCATAAAACGTGTAATAATATGCACCAGGGGAGATATGTGATATCTGGCAGTGAAATGTGTCGTTTCGTGTACCCGCCAAAATTCCACAAATTTTCTAGTAAAGTTCCCACTACTTTACCAGAAATCCGTCATCTCATTTTCCATGGAATCATCTCATCAGCCTCATCTTCCATGGATACACCATAATTGTTGAAAAAATAAATTACCTAAGACTAGGCTGTATGGACAAAGTTCCCTTGCCTTTCCCTAAATGGGAAGAATTTACAAAAAAAAATAACAGTGGATTCGTCACGTCAATTGTCCAAAATAAAAAATATACAATAATTGCATTCAATAGTCAGTCTAATGTATGTAGTTACTTACTGCAAGTTAAAATAGTGATTACTGATTAAGATAACATTCTCTCTTACCCTAGAGGACTGTGAAAAGAAAATAGAAATCATAATGTTTATAATACATATACTATACACAATAATCATCTTGATATTTTAAATTAGTAAAAGGATTTTTTAAATAAGAGCCCTTATTTTTATAATTACTATGCAAGAAACCGATAAATTTCAAGAACTCGACGCTATAGATATAAGCAAGGTGAGATCATTGAATAAAAAATTATTTATCGATGTCACATCAATGTTTGTTTTTATAAAACAGAACAAAGTGTAGGTCACCATTTAATTATCATTAAGTAAAACTTATTTTAAAGGTGGCTGCACTGCAACAAAAGCGAACATTAGCTTTTGTTAACCATTTTCTCTTAACAACATCGCAGTTCCTTAACAATTTTGCAAAACAATGCGAACACAGACTAATGCAATTTGAAAGGAAACTGGAAAAGATTAATGCTACTATGATTTTACTTGAAGCTCGGGTGAGTGGATTTATTCATATTCCTATTAATTTATTTACCATTACATACATTATAAGATTACAACATAAGAAGCTTTACAATATACTTCTTAAACCACATAGTTCCTTATAAGATATTTTTTAAAACACTTCATTGATACAAAAAAAACATTCATGTGTATTATGTGCATAAGTACATACACACACATCAGGTAATTTTAGAACACATGCAAGTCTTTAATTTAATGTACACTGTTTGCTATTCCAATAATAATGCCTTTATAAAACCAACCCTATGTCCGTGCTGTCCATCTGTCCCACGTGAGAGGTGGACAACGCATTAAGAAATCTAAGCGGCTATCAGGGCAATTGTAATTGTGTGATGATGGAATGATGAAATGTTAGATTACGAAAAGGGCCGCTGTGTGGGGGCAATCATCTGTAGCTGACGCTGGATGTGGCAGTATGCGAGCTGCTAGCCAGGAACTAGGCCAATCCATCCATCCACTTTTGCCATCAGGTGGCTTGGTGTCAGCAAGTGGCACCCGCTCCTAGTGGAGTGCGAAGCATGAGATGAGCTTACTCTCAAAGTATCATGCGATTGCACTACAGGGCTACAGGGGAAGAAACATGTCCAACTGGTTACCGAGTCCGACTCTTTCAAGAATTTTAGCTCTAAAATTGCGTCACTTTTACTCTCAGAACAAAATCTTCCTGACCGGGTTCAATATATATTTCGCTCAAACATCATTAGCGTAAATGAAATAGAAAGACTTAAGGGTGAGGCTGCTCCTCTCACATCATCAGCAGAAAATGTGGTCCGGTCCACCAGCAATTCCAGAAGCTCATGTGAATAGGGATTTATCGCATAATACTGATGATGCCATGGGGGAATTAGCTTCTAAGGAGTTGTATCAGATAAAAAAGTGTTTAGAAAAGGCCGTTCGAAAATACTCCAATACTTCATTACATGATAGACCCCGAATTCCGAATCAATCTGTTATTTGCACCGTGAATTCTATGTTATCTTCTCACCTATCAAGCTGTGTATCCCTTAATGACATTAATGCTCTCTTATTGATGAATTAAAGCAAAAAATATCAGCATGGGGTAAAAGAATTCGTCGCTATTCGGAAAGGGTAGAAAGATAACATCAGAATTGCCTCTTCAAAAGTGACCAGAAAAAGCTCTACAAATATCTAGTGTAGATTCCAGTCACTCCGATACGAGTTGCTCCTAGAGTACTGACTTGACTTGAGTGTGTAACGTACTGCAACGGTATTAGGTTGCAACCTCAGCGGCATTATGAAGGCCCTTGGATGTGTAGTGTTGAGTCATGTGAACGCATTACTCCTATGAACGCGATCTCCATCACAGTAGATGATGTTGTTCAGGCACTTCATGGGGCTCCTAATTGGAAGACTCCAGACATTACTTCTGGCTCAAGCGATTCACTGGCTGTCACTTTCCTTTAGCGCTACAATTCCAAGAAGCATTACAACAACACAACTTGCCAGGTTCCTTACCCTTGGTGTCATTCACCTGATCCTAAAGTCCGATCTTACTACCGACCCCGCAAAATATCACCCAATCAAGTGCTTGTCGACCACCTACAAGACACTCACACCAATTTTAAAAAGTAAAATTCAAAGTCTCCTCCATTGCAACCAAATTCTTTCACCGTTGCAAAATGGGTTTAAGTCTGGTGCGGTCGTGAGCCAGGTGGTTCTCCGCAATAGACGTCATTACTCAATGGCGTGGATAGATTATAAGAAGGCGTTTGACTCCGTGCCTCCTTCAAGGCTTTTGAGGGTACTTGAACTGTATAAATTTGACAATACGATCAGAAAGATCCTCGAAGCATGTCACAATTGAAGACGGTGCTCTATCTATCTGGGCAGAGAGTATCTGACGCAGAGACCCATATTAAGATAAGAAAAGGCATATTTCAGGGTGATTGCTTGAGTCCCTTATGGTTTTGCCAGTCTTTGAATCCTCTTAGTACATTACTGGAAAGATCAAGAACGCGCTTTTAACTTCGGAGAGGAGGTACACGAGTTTCACACCTCTTTTACATGGATGATCTTAAGCTTCTTGCTCCTAATGCAGCTGCTCTACAGAAATTATTGAAAATTACCACTGATTTCAGCAGTGCCATTGGCCTAGAGCTAGGATTGGAGAAGTGTGCGATCCTCCATGTAGAAAGAGGTAAAGTAAAACATACACATGAGTTAGATTCAGTTCTAACGCCCATCAAGACCCTCTCCGAGGTTGGAACATACCGATATTGGGAAAACATTGGTGTGAGGGAGATGGATATGAAACGGTTCGTACGCGAGGTATATTTCGAGCGCCCGACGAAAGTTTTAAATAAGTGTTTGTCACAAAATCGGAGTCATATTAAAGGTAATTAAAACAAATAATTACAAAAAGTATATACTCAAAGAATGTAGAACAGATGTATGCCGGCTGTGTCGCCAACTTGGAGAAACACTAAGGCATATAACGTCTGGCTGTCCTATGCTGGCCAACACAGAATATTTGCACAGACATAACCTAGTAGCCAGAATAATCCATCAAGAACTCGCAAGTACCAACTCGTCGATAAAAGATTGCCTTGTTATCAGTATACGCCGGAAGCAGTACTCGAAAACGGCCGCGCCAAAATGTACGGATCCATCATCACTGATAGGACTATCCCCGCAAACAAGCCAGATTATGGACAGGTAACTGTCGGTACAGTCTTTTTAGTGGATGGTTGATGTGTCCCCTTTGACAAAAACCTGGTCAAAGCTGAGTCAGATAATATTTGGATCTAGCGCATAAAATTACAGATTTGTGGCAGGTAACATCCATTGAAATCATACTAGTATTTTTCTCGGTAAATGAACTGATACCTACATCTTTTAGTCGTAATTTACAGAAACTTGGGCTTCGTGAAAAAGTAGTAATCCCCTAATTAAATGAGTTGTATTGCTGGACAATGCCAGGATAGTTAGGCGGTTTCTTTCTTTGTCGCCCTGAACTCCAGCCGACTGTGCTTCTGCTGGAGGTGCTCCTGCTACTTAGAAAACAGGCTAATAAAGAAGCTATAAATGAAATGAAATTTATTTATTTGTAGAATATGTGTGTTAAAAGTTGTTACAAAATAAAAGTTTTTAATTATACC
>DVZL01008855.1:0-10052 GCA_018236625.1 Lasaia peninsularis | reverse complement strand
CAGTGAATATACGAAAATTCGAGCTTGGAGTTCGTATCATTTAACTGTCAAAAAGATACACAATAGCCCCGCAGGTGTAATAGATATTTCTATACAATAGAAGCGAACAGCAACTATTGTTTTAAATAATCTTATCTAAATGCTTTCATATGTTTTCCCTAGCATAAGCTTCTGCATTAAATATTTAAATGTGTATATTCTTAATTTATAATCATCATAAAAAGAACAAAAAATTTGCAAATTATTATACGTGTCAGTAAATTTATCTCGTCGTAAAAATAATTTTTTAATTCACATTTGAACATTTTAAATGTGAATTATTTAGGGTATAAAATGTTGTAAGATGTAAAATACTAATGTCAATTAACATTCTGTAAATTAATTACGAGTTATCCTAGAGGTATAACCTCGAGTGTAAAACTGTCCTAATAAACAGAATAGAACATCTTGAATCGTATGATAAAGTCGAGGATAATTTTGATTGGTTTCCAGAATCAGGTCGATGTTTAAATATACTATCTAGATGACATTATTTTTTATATATAGGCAGCATAGACTTTTCTTATAGCTTAGAAAGATTTGAGTTACATGAACAAAAATACATACTATTACATACTATATCTCAAGTCGTCACTTACTAAGTTCTAAAAACTAAATAAGTGAAGTCTTAACATGTCTGTCGAAATATGTTACATCTTACTACGTTTTATTGGAACGATGCTTATAACAGCGCGACACGCACAGAGCGGGATGGTAGCAAGATTGAAAAAAATAGTTACAATACTTTTTATCGACACGTCTAGCTTATGTTACGGTTCGACCGGTGATCCATAGATCATTCATAGCATATCCTAAATTATCTTCAAATTTTGTTTTTTCGTATTACATTTTTAATTATATTGTAGTTGCCTATGCTACTTCGTCCCATGAAACTAAAGGTACTATAGTCTAAACTAAAGGTATTTGGAGATTACACTCCTAATTACAAAGACCTGTCCGTAATATTCAATATTTCATAGGGTCTGCTATGTCACTCAGACAAGGCCGGTTTGTTACGAAGTTATTATATTCCGGACAGCCCAATCTCCAAATATTACTTTTGGCTTCATGCTTAATTCTGTGGTCCTTAGATCTTCCATAGCCTACCTGAAATCATCTTATATTTTTCCATATGTTTCAGTTGTATATTCCATGACAATTTTTATAATAGCGTTGTTTATTTTAAACTACATGATTAATAAAAAAAATTAATGTAATTTAAGAAGTCACGAGTTTCTTTTCTAATGTTAGAAAGTAAGTTGAAGTTTATTTTCTAATTAAAAGGATTTTAGTGTTATACTTAAAAAAAACGAAAACTGTTGTATTTTTCTGAATGAATTTTTGAAATTCTGTTTGTTAACTTTTGTGATTGTGTTTCTGGAAATAAATTTGTTTTTTTAAATGTTGTTTTAATTATTTCAAACCGCCAAGTTTTTTAAGCTTTTGAATTTCGATTCTTGTAATAACTTATTTTTATACCTTATTTTGACGAAAATTTTTAATTCAGTATTGGCGCTCCGAATTTTTTATATTAAAAAATAATACATTTCCCTTCCCCAAAAATACACAAATCTAACCCCAAAGTAAGCAAATTATAATGTAATAAATTATATCCTTGTATTATGGGTGTTAATCAACAATACTATTGAGTTAGATATACAAGAATAATTTTAATAAACATCCAGATTCCGAAATATGTAAGTAGGTATATCTATGTTAATCACAGAAATGCCGTTTGAATCGAACCCGAGCTTTGCAGTAGAGTGGCGTTAGTCCTGTACGCTAATCCTTGACCAACTAGGTGGTCAAAAATAATGGAAATATGTGGATTTAGGAACAGCTTTCACACCTCTACCTACCCCTTTGGGAATAATAGGCGTGGAGGTACTCCCACTTGAGAGATATAGACATGGCTATGGCTACTATTAGTAGTTATAACAAGCGCCAACGATGAATAATATAGAATGAATTCGAATAGATGAATCCGGATTTCCTCACGATGTTTTCCCTCACCGTAAGAGCAATATACACAAGTTAGAAAAACTTTCTAACATGTAATCTACTAAAATCCATTAAACTAATACGATTTTGTTTACATCTAAATAATGAAACTAAGTTAAAGCCGTACACGAAGTAGAGAGGAGGCTTATTAGGTCATCAGGCAGATGTGGTAAAAAGGAACTACTATCCTCTTTTTAATTACATAATAATATTATGTCCGCCGGGAATATTATAGATATATAGAGATTATCTATACAAATAAAATTGGAGTGTCTGTATGTAATATTAAAATAAACAATTTTTATTAAATGCATACGTAGTATATTTACAAGGTATAGGTACCACAACAATATTTTTTAAAAGTTTTGTCTGATAGTCTGTTTGTACCTACCATAATGCTAATGTGATAACGGCTTGCTACTTTTATTTTAGAAATAAAACGCGGACTAAGTCGTGGGAACAGCTATTTTCACTTTAAATATGGTAGTAATAAGAAGGTAGCGTGAAAACATCGATGGCCGTGGCTGCGTCCACGGCAGCCTGAATATAGCATTCGAAACCGCTACACGAAGTTTTTATTTAATTATCATACAAACAGTGGCGACGTCGGACTTTCGCGTGAATTATTAAAATTATTAATCGTTAAAAATGGTGTCCGTTGGAGTATTAAGTGTTTTTAACCATGAAATGCAAGATTGGTCGCTTTATAAAGGCAGGTTAGAGCAATGGTATGTGGCGAACAATATCGACAATGTAACGGACAAAGGCGGTGTGAGACGTCGAGCTATATTATTAAGTTGTGTAGCAGAAACAACTTACAGACTCATTCGAGATTTAACACATCCGAAAGATGTATCACAAATGTCATACGAAGAGCTAACGACAATTTTAGACGGCCATTTTGTCGCAAAAAGTTGCGGGTTCGCCGAGCGTCAGAAATTTTTTACTGCCCATCAGAGTCAAGACGAGTCTTTCGCGGATTGGTCTGCCCGGGTACGCGGACTGGCTACGGAATGCGGGTTTGGTTCCGGTCACCTAGAGGAGGCACTCCGGGACAGGTTCGTCCTGGGCATGGTCACGGGACCGGAACGGGATCGTCTCTTTTCCGAGCCAATTACTGAACTCACGTTAGTCAAGGCTGTGCAGCTGGCGGAGAGCGTAAGGTGCGCCAGAGAAGGGGCACGTCAAGCGGTCTACCGAGCGGATAATGCGGCGTCGATAACCTTGGATGTGCATCAGGTGGAAACAGACCCAGCGAAACGGGAAGTGAAAAAGTTACCTTCGACATCGGTAACTCCTGGTGGCAGGAAATTATACGTGCAGTGTTTCGTGTGCGGTCGCAACGATCATTGCAGTACAGTGTGCAAATTCAAGAATTATACTTGTAGAAATTGTGGTGTTAAAGGGCATTTAAAAAGTGTATGTCGGAAGAACAAAGTGAATCAGCGGTTTGTACAGTGTGGTACGGCGGGAAGCGACGATGACGGTACGGATTTAATTTTTAATATTCGTAGTTCCCGAGGGGAGCCTATGCAGGAGACGATTCTGGTGAATAATATTCCTATAACCTTTGAAATTGATACAGGGTCGGCGGTGACGGTAATTTCGGATTTTGTATACAACAAATTTTTTTTGGGCTGTACCCTAAATAGCCCAAAGAAAATCCTACAAAGCTATGATGGCACAAGAATAACGGTTATAGGCGTAATATCATTGACATTTTTATATCAAAATAGGAGTAAAGAGCTTGATGTATATGTAGTGAAAGGGGGTGGGCCCCCTTTACTAGGCAGAGATTTTTTATCTCAATTTAATTTTCAAATTTGCCCCTTATATTCCTGTAAATCCAGTTTAAATCTAGAAAAAATTTTAAAAAAGTATTCTGAGCTGTTTTCCAATAAGTTGGGCTGTTGCAAAAATATAGAAGTAAATCTAGCATTAAAGGAAAACTCCGTACCCATTTTTTTTAAAGCTAGGCCAGTCCCATTTGCACTTCGAGGTAAAATCGAAGAGGAGATTAATAGGCTTGTAAGTCTAGGCATAATTGAACAGGTGCCGTACGCAGAGTACGCTAGTCCGGTTGTACCAGTTCTGAAACACGACGGCAGTTTACGACTTTGTGCTGACTATTCAGCTACATTAAATAAGCAGCTTTTAATTGAAAAATATCCTCTTCCACGGGTAGAGGAATTATTTACAAAACTCCAAGGGGGTCAACATTTCACCACCTTGGATTTATCAAGTGCCTACAATCAATTATTACTTAGTGAAGATTCGCAAATGTTGACTTGCATAAATACTCATAAAGGATTATTTAAATTCAAACGTTTAGTGTTTGGTCTTTCTAACGCACCGGCTATTTTTCAACAAACTTTAGAAAAAGTGCTTTCCGGTATAGATGGCGTGCTCCAATACCTGGATGACATTTTAGTGACAGGGAGGAGCACTGAGGAACACTTAAGTAGATTAAATCAAGTTTTCGATAGACTACAAAATGCAGGGTTTGTGTTAAAGAAGGAAAAGTGTAATTTTTTTAGAAATTCTGTGTCATATTTGGGATATGTAATTGATCGGTTTGGTTTACATAAGTGTTCGGAAAAAGTTAAAGCCATCATATCAGCTAAACGCCCTGAAAATGTCTCACAGTTAAAGTCATTTTTAGGATTAGTAAATTATTATCGAATATTTATAAAAAACGCGTCTGCCATTTTACATCCATTGCATAATCTTTTAAAAAGTAATAACAAATGGAACTGGGATAATACTCACGAGGAGGCATTCACTACAATAAAAAAAACACTATGTTCAGATACCACCTTAGTTCATTTTAACCCGGATGCACGAATAATATTGACGGTGGATGCGTCCCCGTACGGTTTAGGCGCGGTCTTGTCACAAATCGAAGCGGACGGTATAGAAAGACCAGTTTCATTTGCATCACGTTCACTAAATTCAGCAGAGAAAAATTATAGTCAGATACAAAAGGAAGCCACGGCTATAATTTTTGGGGTTAGAAAATATCACCAATACTTGTACGGTAGAGTAGACCCGTTCATTTTAAGAACGGATCACAAGCCTCTGTTATCTATATATCGACCGGGTAAAGGGGTCCCAGAAGTATCGGCAAATCGGTTACAGAGATACGCTATATTCTTATCTGCTTACAATTATAAAATTGAGTACGTGTCTAGCGCATCCAATAGTGCAGATTTCCTTAGTCGCTCCGTGTCAAATACGGAATGTAAACAGGGTGAATGTAGCCGCCGGCCAGCTGTTGCGTGCGAGCCGCCGCCTGACCGTGCGACGTATGTTTACTTTGTTTGGCAGGCTGACTCACCGCCATTACTGGTGCGCGATATTAGACAGGCAACGCAAAAAGACAAAGTTTTAAGCAAAGTAAGTAGTTTTGTTGAGAATGGTTGGCCAAGGAAGTTAAACCCAGTATACAAACATTATTTTAATTTTAAAACGGAATTAGCCATAGAAAAGGGATGTTTAATGAGAGGCGCGAGAGTAGTTATTCCAGATTCTCTTAAACAACAAGTAATTAAGGAGTTACATCGGGGACACTTAGGTATTAATAAAATGAAATCAGAAGCGCGTAATCGCTATTGGTGGGCCGGCATGGCGGACAGCCTTGAGCGAGCGGTCGCCGCTTGCACAGTTTGTACGCGGCTTAAACCCGCGCCAGCTCGCGCACCGCTCACACCCTGGCCGTACCCGTGCGAGCCGTGGCATAGGGTTCATTTGGATTTTCTTGGTCCTTTAAATGGCAAAGTTTATTTAATTATAGTTGACGCCTACTCTAAATGGCCAGAGGTATTTGACGTTACTACTGGATATGGGACTAGAATAGTTCTAGAAAAATTGGGCGAGGTAATGTCTAGATTCGGTGTATTTCACACTATTTGTACGGACAACGGTACTTCTTTCGTTTCAGCCGCATTTAAAAAGTTTTGCTCTGACAATGGTATTACGCACATAACGTCACCTACTTATCACCCGCAAAGCAACGGCCAAGCCGAAGCTTATGTTAAAATAGTAAAAAAAGCGATTAAAACATTTATAATTTCAGGTATAAATAAAAATGACCAAAGTTTAAAATTGAATGAGTTTTTGTTTCAATATAGGAATTCGAAACATTCTATCACTAATCGGTCACCTGCAGAGATCCTTTTCGGTAGGAACTTACGGTGTAGATTGGATCTAGCAAATCCTACGTCATCTACGCTTTCTGATGAAGCAATAACTAATTTAGTCCGTAATAAACAGTCCTTGCAGGTCCACAATTATAGAGGAAATCGGGATGTTAGCTTTGCTTTAGGGGAAGTAGTGTTGGTTAAAACTATTGATCAACAAAATATCAAATGGACCAAAGCTATAGTAGTGAGAAAATTGGGGAAAGCGGCATATTTAGTTAAACTTTTGAGTGAAAATAAGACTATAAAAAAACACAGAAATCAAATTCACAAATTTAAGGGAGAAGAGGAAGATATAACAGGAAACAGAGGGCGCTTATTACAAGAAGCAGAGAGGGCGGACCCATTCAATATATCACCATATCCGGCTATACTGGAACCAGCTACACCAATAGAATCAGCAACACTCGAGCCGGCCGTGGACGAACAGGAGGCGACACGGTCCAACGTCCAGGGGTCGAGTGTTCTGACCAACGAAGACATAGGGCAATCTACTGACCCGGGTACAGAGTCAGTAGACAATTCCCCAGAAGTGGCCACACCCGACATCCCTAGACGGACTCTAAGGCCGCGAACTAGGGTAGTGGACTATAAGCGGTTCTTTTAAAAGTTATGCTTAAATAAAGGTGGAGGGATGGTAGTAATAAGAGGGTAGCGTGAAAACAACGATGGCCGTGGCTGCGTCCACGGCAGTCTGAATATAGCTTTCGAAACCGCTACACGAAGTTTTTATTTAATTATCATACAAACAGAATGTATGTATGGCTGTTTGTTACTCTTTTGCGAAAAAACCACTGCAAGGATTTGGATGAATCTTTACAGTACGATAGCTTATACATTAGAATAAAACAGGCAACTTTCAACAGACTATATATTAGAAAAAAAGGTATGTTTTTACACAATAAGTTTTATAAGTTGGAAAAAATCTGCGCTTTGACAATTAACGCGAGAGTAGTCGCGGACGGAAAACTAGTAAATTATAATTATACAATAAAATTTGCTATAATCTAAGCAATAATAAATGAATTGGTCACACTGACGTAGTTTGGTCTGTGGTTGATATCGCGGCTAGCAACTAAGGTTACTGAGATGTTAGGCAACAGCCTTGTTGTTCTGATTTCAAATTTTGCAATTCGCTTCTTATAAAGTAGGTTAATTCTTAAAGGACTGTAAAATTTTGATAAATACAGAAAAACACAGCTAGTTTTAAACAAGCGTATGCATTGAAATCGGTTTAGTCATTTCGTAGGAGTGTGGAAACTAACACTGTGATACCAATTTCTTATAGATTAAAACAGAATTGATTGTTTTTGTTTTATAATTGCCGATGCTTTTTTTTTTCTTTTTTTAAAATTATCATCAGGATAAAATTCTTGTGAAGCAAAAAAAATGCATAATGTATTTATATTTCCCATACAAACTATTACTAGTTCTCACTTGTCACATATTATAGGTACCTATTATTTAAAAAAATATATAATGTCCATGTCTCCGAAAGAATGGGCAGAGGTACCATAATTACCCACGATTAGCCGACGATATTATTATTATTTAACTATAAAACTAACTGTAAGGTAAAAATAACTTACCTTTTTTGGGGATCTGTTTAAGGTTCCGTAGCCAAAAGTCAAATACTATGCTCTATTACTAAGTCTGTCACCTGTCACCAGGCTGTATCTCCTGAATTGTCATTAGCTAGACAGTTAAATTTTTCACAGACGGTATATTTTTGTTAACGATGTTAAAACAAAGACTAGAAATAGAATAGAATAAACATAAAAAAGATGCTCCCATACAACGAACGTGATTTTTTCCCGTTCTTATACTTACATAGATAACGTACGGAATTCTTTGTGCGCGAGTCCAACTCGCACTTGGCGGTTTTTATTTTTCTACACGATTACATATGGAGGATCGATATGTTATGTTTCAAAAATTATAATAAGTTGTTTTTCTTTTTTCAGCACTCGCACCTTTAGTATTACGAGGGGCCTGTCCACAGTGTAGTCCGCAAGAAACACAGCAAATACAAAAAACTTTATCATATGTACAAAGAAATTATCCCCAGCAATGGGCGAAAATTGTGCGGCAGTACTCAGGAAAATAATAGGCGTAAGATGTTTAAGCTGTTCATAGATGGCGTTATACTTCGTAACATATTATGTTCGTAAATTCAAATTAATTAACGACTATGTATTCATAAATGCCAAAATCAGACACGTTAAGTAGGTATTTCTAGAAGAGTCGCCTACTTTTTCGCTATTTAACAACATAAAAGTATTAAAACACTTCTATATTTTTAAGAAATTTGATAATTGTCCACGTGGTATTGTCCGCGTGCAATATTTTATCTAAGTGTGTCTGTATTATAATGAAATGAAATTATTGTATTAATGAAAAATAAAAAAAAAGAATTAAAAAATCAAGTCAGTCAAGCGAACAACAGTCAATAACAAACAACATTCGATTTTTATGCATAAGATTTTTTTATGTTTTGATAGGACTTGGGTTAAGCAAATAATATATATCTTAAATTATTATTAAGCTAATTTATTTTATAAAAGACAGCCGAGTATTTCATTAGGTTATTAAACCCTATTAGTTATGACTTCCTTCTACAGAAATGTTAAAAGTAACAGTACATTAAGTAATAATGAAAATAAATAAAAAAAAGTAATTATTATTATTAATTTGCTTAGTATTAACTGCAACTTTATTATGCCCATATTGGTTGGCTTAAGAATTCTTTAATTTCGATCCTTGCCATTTTTTTTAATCTATTTTATATTTGTATTTAATAATTATGTACTTATTCTCACTATATATTTCACGCATAGTTATTTCCGACTATATTTTGTTATTATAAATCCAAAAAATATCGTACATAAAAATAGCATAGATTTTATATAGTTATGTAAAATATTAATTTACAAATAAGTTGCATAATATGTCATTATGCGCGTTGCGTATATTGGGGTTTCCATTTATGCCAAAATTGGAAGGTCTATCGCAAATGATCGTCGAAAGTTGAGTCATAATATTACATAAACATGCAATACCAAGTTGGTTTTATGTCTTTCATAATTTAATTTTGTAATTATTAACTTGTCACTTTATTTTTTTTCCCCTAAGATCCTTTTTGTAAGGTTTTGATTAGCCGGAAATTAAGAAATGTTTTAACATATCTGTTTTGATGAGTACCTACCTATTTCAATTGTTTTATAAACATTTATGAAACTGAGCGAGTGAAATATTATTACGACTTTTTTTCCAAATAGCCTTAGGCGTTACTAAAATACAATCTTAATTTTTTTAATAACCTTGCGATTTTTTGAGGGTTAATTTTAAAAAGTTAAGAGGTACCTAATATTATGATAGGTAGGCTCTGAAATATCAATCTACCATCACATTTTTTATTGTAAATATTTAGTAATAGATATTATTAGAAATAAACTGTAATAAATTACATTCCATGTCGAGACCATAATCAAGTTGTTTTATTATCTACATTTTTTGGCACTGGAGGACAAGTAGACGGTTTTCATGATGTTAAGGAATTAAACAACTCCTTTCGACAATAAACATTACCAACCTGAGGCGGGAATGAGAAATCGCTTACGTTAGCTAAAGGATAATCATAATAAGGAATATGCACGTGTCTTTTTTATTTTATTTTTATATGTATATTTGATAAATAAGCTAAAAAAATTATCCAAAATATCATCATTTTCGGATGATTTAAACACTATCACAGCGTGACGTCACCGTCCACCGGGAAGTGAACAGTAATTTGTCAACGAAGTGAAATTAAGT
>DVZL01008854.1:0-10053 GCA_018236625.1 Lasaia peninsularis | reverse complement strand
GGTATATTTCTTCAGCATTAAAGATTACACGTTATTTTTTTCGGCCATATCTAAATCACATGCATATTCCCTATTACTATTAATTATGAAAGTTTTATTAATACCAAAATAAAAGGATTACTAAAAAAGTAATGAATAGATAGTTAGTAATAGAAATTAACCCATACTTAATACTCACAAAAATATATTTTCTTTAAAATTCAAGTGAAGTTTGGTACTAAAAAGATCAAATGTAATGCTTATCAAAACATTCACCATAGACATACAATATAAACTGTGTTGAAATTAATTCTGATACCTTTTTCCAAATATCAAAGAAATCATAACAAACATACTAGTAGTACTAAAAATGAAAGAAATAAAACCTCTAACAGACAAAATAAACCGTATTCCATGTAACACGAGCCCGGCTAATATGATGTTTAGTAAACCTAATTTTCAATATGCAGCCACTCACATTATTGAAATAGAGACACGAGCTTTAAGCGGTCGTCGCAAATTCACGCTAGATGCACGTTATTTATCACAGAAAATGCAGCTGCAGCGTTCGCTTGAGCAACACCGATGCATGTTTAAAAGGTTACTCCAGACGAAATTTCTAATTCCACCAACTCCTCTTTCATGTCACGTACTGTATCCGCTATAACCATATGTAACTTTGGAGCTGCAAATATGTTAACAGGTAAATCGATCGTCAAGTTAGTGCTCTGGGATTGTTCAGATAGAATTTGTTAAGAAGTTTGCCATGTGGGAGCAGTGGTCGCAAACTTTCTAAGTATTAATTGATGTACTTCGTGTTCCTATCAGCACCTCACCTTGTTACGGTTGATTAAAAAACTTTCCAGGTGCATTATTTCCGCGAGTCTAGGCATCTTCTAGTTTATTAGTTTATAAAGGAGTTAGTTTTAATTGTTTCTATTCATCACTGTCTATGCTTTCCAGTTAGTTTGAAATTCTTGTAACGTAAGCCATCCACTCGAGACCAGAAAAGTTTTAGTGAAGTAATCCGTACTAATATTATAAATGCGAAAGTAACTCGCTTTCACGCCTTAACCACTAAACCGATTTTAATGAAATTTAATTTTAAACTTGGAAAAGGACATAGGCTACTTTTTACCCAACTACATAAAAGAGGGTTTGTTTTTACGCGATAAATAAGTAAGATGGAAACTTTGAAAGTTATCTGTGATACCTATTAAAATTATTAACGCGGGCGAAGCTGCGGGCGGAAAGCTAGTTTCATATAAAATGGGCTTATTTTCTAAAACTATTGTTATTGTATTTCAATTAACTACGTTTATAGCTAGTAGCTTATAACAGATTTTTGGTACTACTACCGTGACCGTACTAAATGGTTACGTATTAAGGCTATTAAGAAGTGGCTTGGCTTGATACCAACGTCTTATCATCGTATTAGCAAAGACTAATGTTTGTGAATCTAAATAAAATTGATCCCCTTTATGGTTCTTTTAGGTGGTTAACCTTAAAGTCCAATTTATAATTGTTATTCAATTTTGGGATAACATTATATTTTCGACAAGAATATTTAGTAACGAACTATCTTTTATGTTCTAATTGCATGACGTCAAAATAATCCTTTTAGAATTGCCCGGAAGATTAATATGTTAATTAAATGGTATCTTTTAATGCATTTCTATTATTTTAATGACAAAACTTTTAGTTTATCTCATAGAGATGCTCATTATACTATGACGTATTAAAAGTTCTGAACTAGAATACTAATTTTCAGCGGTAACCGGTTTTATAAGCGAAACTTTGCTTTTAGCTACTCTAATAATGTTGCGAGTTTCAGCTTCACACTTAGGGAAATTAATATCGTTCAGTTGTAAAGCGAAATGTTTTTAATTGGGACTGATCGCTTTAGCCTTTACTGAATCATTATATTTCGCGTTAATGCAATATATCATCAGGGTAAAGGGGATTTTCGGGAGTATTATTATTATTGGTTTGATTTGAGATAATACCTTGATTACTAATTTTGAGTGATTTGATTGGTTAATAGGCCAGCAGGTAACAAGTACTCGTTGAATTTTTAAAGCGAACGTATCAAAGTCTATTTTTGTTTATAAATTGATATTTATGCATAATTATTAATAAGAATTCATTAAGTTATTATACTTTATCTCTGAGAAATTCTGCATTAGAGACCATTAATAAAAACTACTTGAAATTTTCCACAAAATATTATTTTATTTTAAACCACTTGTTTTTGCTTTAGAATTGGATTCTGCTCAAAAATAAAAGTTTTATTGTAAGTTGTTGTTAAGTATCTAAACTGGTTAGCAAAATAATCAATTAAGTTGTGGAATAGTATCAATGATTTTTATCATGTCTGTAGTTTCTAATAATTCGATACTTTTTCTAAATTTCTATGTAGCGTTTTATTACGTTATTCTATTACGCTACATAGAAATTTTACTAATTTCTATGTACGTATACTGGAGGTCTTTATATTAACATTTTTTTTATCTACCGTAGACTGAATCTGTATCAGTGGCGTCTGTAGTTCGATAGTAATAATTTTTCCAACTGTATTTCTACCGATTGAAGAAATTTATTTCTATTCATTTATTTTAATTGAATTCTTTTATTGAATAACATTATGTACAAAAGTGAACTTGGTGTCAATAAGCATTTTCTCCTAGTTTATCCTGGGTGGTGAAGACAAATAAACATGAGTGGTGAAGTTATTATATTACATAAAATCGTACTTTACAACACTATTCAATCATTTAAATCCTAGTAAACTAAATCTCATCTAAAATAAAAATAGATAACTATGACAAACATGTATTCATATAGGTATTAAAAATTAAAATTTACATTAACCTAGTAATTGACTTAAAATCTTAACAATTGCTATATTTAAACAACGAAAAGATAATATTAAAAAGATAAATTATAATAATATATAAGAAAGTTAATAATTATTCATATGGAACATTTTGCATCTAAATTCAAAATGCTACATGAGAAATTATTATTTTCACCAATAATTAATTTATTAATTAAGTAAATAATAATATATGAATGATTCACGTATGTATTTTTTAGTAATATATTATCCATTCACGTATTTTCTCAAATGTAAATTTTAAATTAATATCAAGACAGAATATTCAAGTAAACAACTTCACAGATCATTTAAACTCCCAGTTCAGAAGTTGTAACCTTCCCTGATGTTATCTAAGCTTCTAAATAAATAGAATGCACCTAGAAACCATTAATTTGGCAAATTGATGATCTCGACACGTTGTACATATCTATTCATTCCTAAGACAACTCGTTAACAGTGTGTGTTATCTCGGGGGACGTGTTTGACAGTTTGACCTCAATGTTTGACACGTGTTCTATATAGGGCGTGTTTGGGAGCCTTCAAAGGGCGTTATTAAGAATGTATGTGTGCGGTATTTGCTTCGAGGCTTTCAAAAATTCTGTTGTTCCATTGGTTATGTAAAATGAAATTCCACAATCACATCATTACAATAATTTTTCCTCACAACTAGCAAATACCTGGGAATTTGTCTGCAAGGCGATAAGTTTTCTCAACTTGTGTTTTTTAAAGTTTCCATACCGAAAGTGTAAAAACGGAACTCTATTACTAAGACTCCGCTGTCCGTCCGTCTATCTGTCTGTCATCTGGCTGTATCTCATAAACCGTAATAGCTAGAAAGATGAAATTTTTCACATGAGACTTATTTCCGTGGCCGCCATAACAACAAATACTAAAACAGAATTAAATAAATATATAAATGGTACTCCGATACAACATAGATGATTTTTTTGCCATTTTTTTTGGCGTACCCGTACTGGACCGGTTTTTCCCTACTATATAGGTAGCGTGCCGTGGAGTAACTTGTCTGGATAGAGATTTACCCTTACTACCGCCGTGATGATGAAGTGAAGGATAATATCGTGAAAAAACTCGGATTTTCTGTTCGAATTAGACCTAATCTAGGAATGGATCCCTTTTGGGTTGCGGAGGTCAGACGGCAGTCGCTCTGTTAAAAGTTACGCTCTTGTTAAATCCCCTAGATTAGATAAGCTATCCCGATATAGCCAAATAACAGACTGATATTATCTGATATAAAAAAGGAATGAACGCAATGACGAAGAAGAGTTAAATTATATATAATTGACCGCCCCGTTGATCGAGTGGCTAGCTTAAACGCCTAACCGCATTTTCTAACCGTGAAACTCGGGTTCGATTCCCGGTGGGTACAGACAATGATGATCATAGATGTTTGAATTTCCGGGTCTGAGTGTTTATTAAATCTATTCTTGTATTTATTTAAGTATTTCTATGTATTAGTACCGTTGTCTAATACCCATAACACAAGCATTTAATTTGCTTACTTTTGGGTTCGATAAACTTGTGCAATTTGTCCAGTAATATTTATTTATTATTAGAAAAACAGTTTTAATATGGAGGAAGGTCGTTAGCCTTGTGTTTAAATGACGTTATTTTAGGGCCTTCCGCACTTTTTATATCAAATTAACCTTTAAATATTATAAATAACCACACAAAGGTTTATAAAGGCCAAAAGATATTTCCCTGAAAGAGATGTGAGGCGATTTAATCTCCAATCAAAATATGAGAGGGACTTGTTGTATTGTGAGGAATCTTTTCTAAGTATATATTTGATTCATGATTGATCCGGCGCTTTACTGATACGGTGAAATATATTACACAAAAGATCTCAAAGGGAAGGAAATAACTTTTTCATTATGAAAGGAAAAACAAGTATGCGGATTTTCTGATCATAATATTACTTGAAGCTCATGGCCTAGTGATACGCGCTTAGGACTTTAATTTTGGTACTCCAAGTTCAAAGCCCGCCACGTACCAGTGAGTTTTTCTATTCAAATTCCAATATTTTTATTCATTATATGTGGTACAATCAGTGTTAAGATATTATATACTATCTCACATCTCGCTATAATTCTGGCATTATATGAATATAATTTCTTAATAATTCTAATAATAAATTCTTATAAGCTACAATAATATACCTAAATTAATTAATTTCAATATTAATATTAAAAAAATGAGTCACCTAATAATTAAAAGCTTTTATTTAACTTGCATTGTATGTATGTTCGAGTGGAATCTTAGAATTTAATTTTGACTTAGATATCTTCACCCGATTGGGCTGAAATTTTATCAATATGGGTATCAAATGAAAGGGCTTGTTGAGAGCAACTCCAAAAATAATAAAAGCCTTTAAAAGTTTTTTTGCTTTTAATTTTTTTATAAATATAGAAAATAAAGAACAATTGCTGAATTATTAACATTACTAATTTAAGTAGTAGAGAGTGATCTTACGGTGAAGGAAAACATCGTGAGGAAAACCAGGATTTCTACCTGATTTAGTGACGGACTCGCCACCTGTCACATCATAGAATCTACTAGTCGGCTAATCGTGAACGCATATGTACTTCTGGAAACTATTTAAGGACAATAAAGCAATCAAAAACTCTATACTACATACCGCATTAAAATTGGACTTGATACTCGTAGTACTGCAGCCAGTGTGAGTGAGTTGTTGTAAAACCTTTTTGGAGTCTTCGCTAATTCACAAAACCACTATTGATGAAAACAATATCTGAATTGGGCTAAAAGTTTTTTTTTTTTTATTTAAAGGCAAACAAGCAGACGGATTTCCTGGTGGTAAGAAATACACGTCGCCTATAGACACCGAAATGGTAAGCCTCTTGCGTGATAAAGTTTACCGGCTACCTTACCATCCAAACCAGAACACGACAATGGCAAGCACTGACGCTATTGTGGTAGGAATAGGTAAGGCGGTGGTACCAATCCGAGCGAGTCGTTGCAAGACTCTACCACCTAGTACCACCATAGTACCACCATCAAGTAAGACTAAAGCTAGGCGGACTTGCACAAAAAAATGCTCTGCAGCGCCTTCTAGTTATATAAGAACATGCATCAATCAATTGAATCCAAAACCATCACTGAAAATTGCATCGAAATTGGACGAGTAGTTTTAAAGATAAAAAGTGACATGGGTTTCACAAATAACGTTACTGCAGCGCCCTCTGGTAAACTATTACCGTTAAACCTATCTAAGAACACTCACCGATAAATTCTAAACTTAGCACTAAAAACAGCATCAAAATCGGACTAATAGTTTTGGAGGTATTTAATTCACAAAGAAACGTTTACTGCTGCGCAACGTTTTAGGTATTTTCATAGCAACTTGTCCAATATGAACATCAATAAGAAATGAAAACGGAGAAGTGCGAGTCGGACTTGTGCTCAAATAGTTCCGTACTATTATGTTTGTTGTATGGGAGAATCCTTTATTTATCGTCATAGCAGCAGCAAAAATACATCATTTTTGCAAGTTTGAGTTTTATAGTATACATAGCCTGGTGAGAGACAGACGGACCGATTGACAGCGGAGTCTTAGTAAAAGGGTTCCCAATTTACCCATTCCATACGACGTTTTACTAAAATTGAAGTAGTTTTTTATAGTTTTACTGTATATGGATAATACAAAATAGTCATACACAAAATTGCAGTGTATAATCCAAAACAAATAGCTTGCAGCTAAGCTCTACCTCGGTTTTCGGTCTTATCGCGTTTTCCATACGCCAGCATCGCCCCCATGTCGTATTCTGGTTATTTATTTGCTAGACGTAATAAAGTGCATTGGAAAACAGTTTACAGAACGTAAGCCACCTAGCCCCCACCAATTTCCTATGTATAATAAACTTTGTTGCTTTTGTACGTGTAATAGATCATCTCGTCATAGCTTGTATGCTTTGTTGGCGGGAAATATTTATGAGAAAACTGCTTTGATTTTTTTTAATAATATAAAAATGAAGAGTCTGTGTAATATACAGGATGTTAATTTATATTATAAATGAAACATGAACATATACAATATTATAATTGTCTAGATTTAGTTTATATGTTAGATACAAGCGGATGAAGTTGTAAGCAACAGATATTTTGACGAGTTGGACTCGTACACTAAGGGTTTCGTATTATTATCTATAAAAACGGGTCTGTTGTATGGATGCACCCTTTGTATATATATTTTTTTGTTTTTAGTATTTGTTTTTATAGCCGCAACAGATATACATAATCTGTAAAAATTTCAATTGTCTAGCTACCACGGTAAATGAGATCTGGTGATAGACAGACAGATGAAGAGATGGATAACGGGTTCTTGGTAATAGGGTTTCGTTTTTACCCTTTGGCTACGGAACCCTAAAAATGAGAAAATGTATCTATATTAATGTGTATATAATTGTTTAGAATACAGTATTAAATAAAAAGTGAAAATCATTTAATAGAAACATTCTTGATCTCGGTAACCTGCTCCGTTACCATATTATTGCAGCGCCCCTCACTGCAATAGTATAGGAAGGCTGAAGAATATAGAAGTTCAATAATTAAATCGCAAGCTGCACGTTTATTGTCAGAAGCGGGAATCTATTTAAATTTTATAGTATAACAAAAGTAAGTAGGTAAAATACGGGCTTAAAAAGTATTATTTTATAACTAAGACTGCAGTCAATCTCTAAAAAAATTTCACTAATAAAAAATAACATGATATTGAATGGTTTGTCCGATATTTTGATAAAAAAAAACCAACAAGAAACAAAAAATAAAATGAATGAATTACTAAAAGACGTACTGAAATACGTGACAATTAGGTTTCAAAAGAACTCGTAATATATACACTATAAACAGAAAACTAAAACCATATTAAACTTAGGTATTAATATTTATTAATTGCACTGGCTAGACTGCGCAAAGTTTGTTCTAGTTACTAATGAGAAAATGTGGGTCTCGCTTAAATGAGCGCTCCTAAGAAGGATTTTCCTGTTTATAAATCTCAGTTTTATTCAACCAGAGACAGTGGAAGTCCTTTACGTTATAAAAGAAAGATTTGAATAATATTGTAGCTTTTGTTCCATTGTTACGCTGGTGTTTTTAATTTTTTAATACATAGTATATCCATTTTTTTTCCTTATTAAGTATGCACATGGTCGCTCTAGTTTTCTACGACGTAATTTGTTTCTGTAATGTTTGTGCTTGAAACAGTATGAAAATGCAAAATCGAAAAGTTTTCACTGAAATATGTATGATATATTAAACGAACATGCTTAAATTTGGGGGGAAGTAGCTGAAATAAAAAAAAAAATATTACTGGACAAATTACACAAATCGATCTAACCCCAAAGTAAGCAAATTAAATGCTTGTATTATGGGTGTTAGTCAACGATACTAATACATAGAAATACTTAAATAGATACAAGAATAGATTTAATAGACACCCAAACCTGGAAATACAAATATCTATGTTCATCACGCAAATGCCTGTCCCCATCGGGAATTGAACCCGAGCCTCGCAGTTAGTCGATGTGGTTAGGCGTGTACGCTAGCCTCTCGGCCAACATGGTCGGAAAAGCTTAGAACCAGGACACATAGAATTCCCGTTTCGTTCCTTTGTCATGAAATTTTGCGAGCACAATGCATAGGTCTGAGATGGTAGGGTGGTACAAAGTTTGCCGTACCGCTAGTTTATACATAGTGTTATGTATAATAGGCCAACTGCCTTCCACCCAGGCAGCTCGTAAGAGGCGAGCACAGCGTCTATAATCACTATCACCGTGACATTGACTAGGTGGTAGAGTCTTACAATGACTCGCCCGAATTAGTACCACCGCCTTACGCTATAGCGTCAGTTCTCGCCATTATCGTGTTCTGATTTGGAGGGTGAGGTAGCCGGTAAACTTACGCAAAAGGGTTACCATCCCAGCCTCAGGTTGACAAGGCACCATTTCGACCTTTGGTGTCTATAGGTGACACGACGTGTATTTCTTAACATCAGGAAATCCGTCTGCTTGTTCGCCTTCCAATATCATAAAAAATAAAAGATTATTTCTATTTTTATTGTTGATGGATATGGTACGGTACCCATCTTACGCGAGTCCGACTCGCACTTAACCTGTTTTTGTTTGTTGTTCTTTTCTAACTCCCATAAAAAGAGATAAACATACACATGTATAAACGAGGGATGAGGTATAACAAGTTGATATTATAATTTAAGTTTAATTCCCGATATTAATTTGTCATAATAGAATCAAAATTAACAGCTACTTAAAGAGATGAAAGTATCTGTGGCAGACTAAAATACACATGCTATCTGTCAACGCGTTTTTTTTTGTTTTTAACGTACGACACCAAAAATAACGGACGAGGAACGTTATTTACTATGCCTTTTGCACTACCACTAATTGGGTGTAGTTAAGCTGAAAGGACTCAAGTCATGAAGATTACGGTAGTATCTGGAGATATTTAGCAAATATCTGCCTCCAATATTAAACCTGCCTTAAACTCGTACGTTTGATATTTGAGCGATAGGCTTGCCACCTATCATATCAGGGCTCTAGTACCTCGACTAATCGTGGGTGTTCTAGTATATCTACTGAACTTACGAGTCGTGTATATACTAGCACCTCTGTCTATCCCTTCGGGGATAATAGGTTTGGAGGTACTTTTTCCCATTTAAGTATTTCTATATATCATATCGTTGTCTAATACACATAACACGAGCATATAATTTTCTTACTTTGGGAATAATTCATTTTGTGTAATTTATACAGGGATATTTATTTTTTATATTTCTGTTGCGGGACTCCCATAAAAAAAACGTGATATCTTTTTAAATTTTTATACATTAAGGTACGAAACCAATCATGCGCGATTCAGAGCACTTGGGCGGTTTTTGTGATTAATCTTAAATACACCGATCATGATTGTATGATGAATAGCTCTAAAGCTCGAGATATTGATCACAATGAAACGAAAACCCATCACACATCTTTATCCGATATGGCAAGTGGAGCGGAACGTGCAATCGAGCAAATCATGTAAAACTATACCATCTATATATATACAAATGAGTTTATTATATATTATTACTAGCTGTCCGCCCGCGGCTTCGCCCGCGTGAATTATTTTAATAATACAGACAACTTTCAAAGGGCAGACAT
>DVZL01008853.1:0-10053 GCA_018236625.1 Lasaia peninsularis | reverse complement strand
GGTGACAATAAACCCTGTGCTCGCCTCTTACGAGATGCCTGGGTGGAAGGCAGTTGGCCTATTCTACAACGGAACCCGGACCAACAGAGGGAAAAATGCATTATGTCGTGTTGATATATTTTTTGTTTTTGTTTATATTTAAAATATCACTGAACCAATTGCCACTAAAATTGTATGGGATTATCTTTGAAGACTTCCAAAACAGTAATCATCAAAATCAATGTGGAATTGACAAAGCAATCGCACACAATCATAGTGACGAATTGAGCTTCTATTTCTGAAATGCGTTGAAAAATAATAATATTCGAAACAATTAATGCGTGTGTTACATCATAATATGCGTATCAATAAGTGTCTCTTTAGAGGACGAGTTTGCAACGTTGAAGTCTCATTTTATGAGTTTGTCACTTGTCGAGAATAAATGATTGTATTTTGCTTATACGGAGATCAATGCTGGTGGTAATAAAATCGGTATAACAAAGGTATTTTAATTACTTTGTAGCTTGATTGTAGGTTTATTTGTATTATTGGGAGAAGGGATGTGTGAAATACTTGATCTCGTTTCTGAAAGGTATTCAAATTCTATTTTTTTATTTGCAAAATAGGACTACAAAATTGGATGTTTGAATAATATGTTGGATTACTTATATGCGTATTTCAGCTTTCTTGGTATAAAATTAAATAATATGAAAAAAATGAAATAAAATTATGAAAATAAATAATAATAAAATAATACATAAATATTACTGGACAATTTACACAAATTGTAAACCCCAAATTAAGCAAATTAAATGCTTGTGTTATGGGTGTTAGACAACGATACTAATACATAGAAATACTTTAATATATACAAGAATAAATTTAATATACACCCAGACCCGAAAATACAAACATCTATGTTCATCACACATATGCCTGTCCCCGTCGGGAATCGAACCCGGGCCTCGCGGTTAGTCGATGCGGTTAGGCGTGTACGCTAGCCACTCGACCAACGAGGCGGTCTACCTGAACATACATACTTACACACGTACAATGCAAGTTAAATAAAAGCTTTTAATAATAAAGTACTATTACTGGGCTAAAAAAATGTCAATCACACGAAATGGCACGAATCTCGGGTTTCCTCGAGATGTTTTCCATCCCGAGATTCGTGCCCAATATGGAGACAGGCTTGCCTCCTGTCACATAATGGGAACAAGTATCACTGGTCACTGATGTATACAAATAAATAAAATTGGAGTGTCTGATTGAAATATTAAAATAACCGTTTTTCACTAAATGCATATGTGTATATTTACAAGGCACAAATATCAAAATAATAATTTTTAGAATGTATTAGGCAATGTAATGCTTACTCAGAATAACTTAAAAAAACATTTAAGAAAATTTGTCCGACCAAATTGAACCCGAGACCATCTGGCTTACTGTTACACTATAGAGGCGATGTTATATAGTCTTAATTAATAATATTAAGTATCTTGATATCAGAAATTATTTATTGAAATAAAATATTTTTTGTGGAGGCAAAAAGTTTGGAATATTTTTTCTTCTCTCAATATAATCATTTATTTTTCCCTTAAAACTTACCTACCAAATAACTTAAATTCAAATAGCCAACTACATATTGATTTATCCTTCAGCCAAACATTCCCAAACTCCAAGGGCAGTACGATAAAAGTTTACCTCCGGCTAGTAAGGGCTTATTGGGAACGCAGACCACGTCTCCCTGTAAATTTATATAAACCCTTTCCTCACCAAACACATTTACACGCAAATACTCGCCGTAATATAACCAATGTGGAAACACGTAATTTTAAATTATCGCCGGGTTATTGCTAATAATTACTTTGCTGCGACAAAGTTACAACTCAAATGGTAATTATTTCTCGCGACTTCGCAGTAAACAGGAAGTTGGTATTGAATTAAAATATATTATAATGTAGTAGAATATTCTAGTAAGTTATATTGCTTGATTAAAAATATGTACCATCTATATAATATCTAATTATCTATGTATGCCTCATTTATTTGTACACGTCTAACCGCATCGATTAACCGCGAGACTCGAGTTCGATTCCCGACGGGAAGATGTTTGTATTTCTGGGTCTAGGTGTTTATTATTCTTGTATCTATTTAAGTATTTCTCTATATTAGTATCGTTGTCTAACACCCATAACAGAAGCATTTAATTTGCTTACTCTGGGGTTAGATCAGTTTGTGTAATTTTTTTATAGGATAAGACATCGAATGCCTATTCACACGGGTCTCCTGATAGTAAGAGACAACCGTGGCCTATAGACACCATAGATGTTGTAGGTGTGCCGCTGTCTGTGGTCGGGCTGTTAGACTCTATGTGCAAGTCCAGTAATATTTATATTTATAATTTATAATATTTATTATATAAAAATTAACATCATGGGCCCTTATGCCTTGGCTAATTGTGGATGTTCTAGTATATTTACTGGACTTACGAGTCGTGGATATATTAGTACACCTCTGCCTAACTCTTCGGGAGTAATATGCGTGAAGGTATTTATTATAAAAATAAATCCTCTTATTTCCCTCGAAATTCAATGAAAATTATTTATTTGCCAAATATGTGTGTTAAAAGTTGTTACAAAACAAAAGTTTTTAATTATACCAACACATTCTACCACAATGTGGTGTGCAAATAGTTGAACACATAATTTATATTTACATAATTATCTTATTATTTATAAACATGAATTTACATCCGACTTATTTGATCATTGCACTTGAACTTTGTAAACGACTGGATCGATTGCGGTTATTATTTTTTTGTGTTAGTTGCTGTTAGGAGAAGGATCTTAAGGAAAGAAAAATTCAGGAAATTTCAAAGTACGTTAAAAATAACACTCATGTTTCTCAATTGTTATAGCCAATGATAGATGGTACAAAGTTCGCCGGGTATGCTAGTTGATTAAGAAATAAAAAACTGGCCAAGATTGAGTCGGATTCCCGCACTAAAATTGTCGTGCCATCTGTATAAAACACGACAGATAAAAATCAAAGACCATACGTAATAGGCGGAGTAATACGTTATACATGAAAAAAACACTTAAAAAACTTAACACAAACACCTCCTTTTGAAGTCGGTTAACAAAAAGTGTTACTACACAAGCAACTTTACTTAATACTTCAAACATGTTTGATTTTCTTAGCAACAAAGTGCTTGTATAAATAACCATTGTTTATACCTTTCTAAAACAATGCAAATATTCTCATAACGGCGAATGTTTGTCAATAAAAGTGAATGTATATAAGTATCGGTTGTACAGCATTTTCGTTTTCAGATCGCTATTAGCTACAACTTGTAGAACAAATATTGCAACAGAGTATACAGCATGTTCCACGTTCTTTTATATTAAATACACATAATTTGAACCGATACATTAGATATAAAGACACTGAAACGAGACCTCGTTTTTTGTAACGAAATTATCGTGCAGTACGTCCACTAAGTGGGATGGGAGCGATTTTTTTTTAGTTTAGATTAAATAATATAATCCAAAAATATAAATAACGTTATGGATAAAGTATAATGATAAGTTAGTGTCATTTTTAGGGTTCCGTTTTAAAAGACTCCATTGTCCATCTGTCTATCTCTCACCACGCTGTATCTCGTGAACCGTGATAGCACGGTAGTTTAAATGTTCTGTGGAAAATACTAAAACACACAATAAAATAGGTATACTCCCACACAAAAAACGTGATTTTTTTGCCTTTTATATATTGATACGGAATCATTCGTGTGCGAGTCCGACACGCTCTTGACCTGTTTTCATATCTTCTTGTAGTTAAAATATCAATCTACATTATTCGAAGCCGACCACATGGCTTAGATGTAGGACACCCTGTATAATTTAGTCTTATATACACTTCATTGTTTACAATAGTGTAAGTGAAAGATTTGATTAGCTGCGGCTCTATAGATCATAGAATAGAAAACGATCGTTTCTCAATTCATATGTTCTAAATCATCACACATCCGCCATTGTTGATTGGTGGAAAGATGGGTTGATTTTAGTGACATCTAGTGAAATATAAAGGTATTGAAAGGAAAACGATATAGATTGTAAAAATTGGACATAAAGCTTCTTAATTGAGTTTACCAATATAACAAGATATGCATAACCTCTAAACCGTAATACGACCAACACGACTTCGATAGGGTAGGCAGATACATGCACCCATGATTAGCCGACGATATTAGGTTGTGATGGTGTGACAGGTGGCAAGTCCATCGCCATATTGGGCACAAATCCCGGGTTCTCTTACGGCGTTTTCCTTCGCCGTAAGAGCACTCAGAAAAGAACCGGGACTACCGAAAAAAATAACTCTTAAAAAATCTTATAAAAAAGAAACATTGACATTAACATATCTACCAATTAAATTGTATTTTTAATAGTTCACTTTACGACGTCACACGTATATGACGTCACTTCGTTCTTAAGGTGTACCAACCGTTAAAATTTTTACAAATTTTTATCACTACATAGTATGAAAAAATTCGCTTCCATCACTGTCTATACCTATGTAAGCTTAGATCTTTAAAACTACTCAACGGATTTGGATGCGATTTTTTTAATAGATAGAGTAATTCAAGAGGTAGGTTCACATGTATATAACATGCTTAATATACCCCCGTGGAGCCGGGGCGCGTTGTTAGTCAATAATAACAGGAAAATTAAAACTCAGCTTTCTACACTTGTATTTAAGAGTCAAGTACTATAACAAATCTTACCAATTTCGCTTGAATACAAAGGCATTTTATGTAACTGAAGACAATTATAGACGGGGAGCTTGAAACGAAATATCAATGCGTGTCTGATTGAATTTGTCGTTTTACAAAATGGATATTTGTTAAAACATACATAGTATATGAAATTATTGCAATCGTTACTGAATATTTTTTATGAAGATTAAAGAAAATATTATTAAACTGAAGTAACGACAAAATAAATGTATTGCTTCTGACTTGGGCTTAAATTGACAATACTAATTACATATTATTCTAAATAATTTAATACAAACCCTGAAATTATGATATCCTTTTATTATTCAAATAATGTATATCCCTTTTAAAAATCGAACCACGATCGACTTATAAATGTTTGGCGATGTATGAGAATACACATCACCTTTAAATACTATGTCACCTTCAATATTCGGCTGTCAATTTGATACTAATACTAATGAAAAAATAACTCATTCTCCCTTCTATCTTTAATACTAACAATAAAACAACACATTGTGTAAAAAATAACTTTATTCCCTACTAGACACAAATTCCAAAAATAATTATCGCGTCATGTTTTATCAAAATAATATCCAATCCTTTAAAGTGATTGAAAAATCAAAATCAATAAAAAATAAATAGAAAGCACAATAACATATCATTAGGTGAGTACAAATAAATAAAATTAGAGTCTCTGTTTGTAATATTACAATAAACCCTTTTTAATAAATGCATATGTATATTATATGTATGTATCCATGGTACATATACCAAAATAAAATTTTGAAGATTTTTTTGTCTATCTGTTCTGATTGATCTTTGGGACATCGGGACAGAGTTAACCTAGGCTACTTTTATTCAATAAAAACGCACACACAAAAATATCGAAATACACACATATCTAATGCTTATTATTATAAAAACAATATTAATAATCATAACTTTATTACTTAATAAAATTATTCCAACAGCTCTCCGATTACAATGAGATGCAATATTGATTATCATGTGCCATTTAAAAAGTGAAAGGCACCAAAATGATTTTAAGCAAGTTCCGTTTTGGCACACAAAAACCTCAAAAAGCTTGAGTAATACAAATTGCGCCGAGATAATTGTTTACTTTGGAAGCGCTCTGGTTTGGAACTTTGCCTGTTAAGTGGTTATTTTGAAAAAAAATAGTAATATACCTAGTGTTGCCATAAATATTATTGTAACGAAGAAAATATGTTTTTTAATTGCAATTACAACAGTTATTAATTTTACAGTGTCTTAGTTTAATACATAAATATGAAACAATTAAAAATATGAAAAGCTTATTCGAAGTGGTCTCGATTTTAGGGACTCCAAAGTTTCATGGCGTTTAGAGCAAACTGTAATCTCTAAAATTGACCATAAATTACAATCCATGAAAATTTACATCCAAATAAATTAAATAAATTTATTGTAACAATATTTATGGCCAGACTAAGTATATCATCAGATAATTGCAATACATGTTGCATCTCAAATGACCTGGTTATTTCCCAGATTAGTGGGATCATAACGAGTGATAATTTACGAGAAAATAAATCCTCCTCCACAAAACCAACGAGCGCCATTACTTTAAGCTCCAAGGGATCCATAGATTAGGGGTTATCTTGTTTTCGTCGATAAATTTACATTATCGTTGCCGAAGGTGCTGACAACCACGCAATGCGCTCATTTGAAAATATTTTTAGGGTAGGTACAAAAATTCAATTCTTTTGTATAAAGTAACATATTGTTTGCTAAAAAAATCATATCGCCAGGGAAGTAGGCAGATTTGTACATGGAATATCACATCATTGGACTTAATTAATCATGGGTGCATATGTGTACATCTGCCTACCTTTTTGGGAATATGGAGTGCTGCCTAGCAAGTCCGTCGCCATATCATCTTAAAATATTTTTATAAATGCGAAAGTTTGTATGTTTGTTTGTTTGGACGGATCGGAACTTCGTCCAAACAACAGGCGGACGGACTACTGGACGGATTTGAATGCAACTTACTAGTTTTTACGCAAAGCAACAGCCATCTGACCTCTGCCAACCAAAAGAAAAACTAGGACCAAACCTAGATTAAGTCGAATTCGATGAACTCGGATTTCCTCACGATGTTTTCCTTCGCCGTAAGAGCTCTGAGAAAATGTACATAAGTTATAAATGTTCTTCATCTGGATATTAACGATCTATTGCACCAAACATAGGCTACTTCAATATGACTCAAGCTTACCTAACCAAGCCTAAAGATAAATGTATTTCACCAACCTTAACTTAATATCACATTACTGTGCATTAGTTCGCGTTATTTAAAAAACCGGCCAAGCACGAGTCGGATTCACTCTCGAAAGGTTCTGTAATATATATAAAAACGGCAAAAAAATACGTTTGTTGCATGGGAGCACCCCTTATATTTATTTCATTATGTTTTTAGTATTTCCAGTTATATACTTCGTGGTATAAACTTTGGAGTTATTACGGTTTATGAGATACAGCCTGGTGACAGACAAACAGGCAAACAGAGCCAAGACTTAGTAATAGGGTTCGTTTTTACCCGTAAAAATAAATTTCTTACATAAGATTGTCTTGGTGCAATAACATATTACTAATTCAAATTGTGTCTTTTATAATTTTGTCTAACTTAATCCCACGTCCGGGAATTTGTTTGTGCTGAACGATTATTCATAAAACTCTGCATAAAGAGTTTTTTCTATTAGTCATGAACGTTTTGTAGGAAACCGGTTTAGTAACAAAAAGTAAACACACAAGCTCACGGCGCTCCTGGTGGTAGGAGACAACCGTGTTCTATAGACGCCATAGATATTGTTGATGCGTCACTGTTAAGCCTGATGTGCAAGTCTACCTTCTATCCTACCATCCACACCCTCTGGCGTGTTGCTGCAAACTCTTGACCCACCATTAACCTTGTAGGTAGTGACCGAGTTTACCTATGCTCGCCTCTTACGAGTGACCCAGACCAATACGAGGAAGTACGGGGTACGGGGGAACTTAGTGATAGGATAAAAGCATTCTATGTTTCTCATAAAACATAAATATAAGTGTGTGATGTAACGGTACGGCTGTCGCCTGTTAAAACCGTTAGTCGCGTAGGGTCCCGGGTTCAATTCCCAGGTCGGGCAACTTTTCCCAAAATGTTTTTCATATTATTCTGAGCATTGCATTGCCCGGGATTGGAATGTGCCCGAAGTAGCGATAGGCTTGCCACCTATCACATAATAGGCGCTAGTACCTTGGCTAATCGTGGGTGTTCTAGTATATCTACTGTAGTTTTGGACATACTAGCTCATACAAATAAGTACACTGTCACTTACATGTCAAGTACATACTTAATGAAAAACTTAATTACTCTCCGTAAAAAAAACTTTGGATAGAGAACCCTAAAAGCGTCCGAAATATTATTGGCAGCTGAATGAAAAGTGGTTCCACACTTAATTCAATCGACCATTCACTGCAACGTCCCAAATCTTGGCCCTATTGTACACTTTCACCGTCTAAATTGAATCCAATACTTATTTTATTTATGTTAACCGACTTAAAAAACGTTAGGTATTCGACCATATTTTTTGTATGTTACATGATTACTCTGCCCAAAAAAAAAGGAATGAAATCAACTATCGTTGTTATATAATTAACGGAATCATTGCTTAACAATTAATATGTAAAATATCGGCCAAGTGCGAATCAGAATCGCATAATTAGGGTTCTCTACCAATACTAATAAAAACGGCAAAAAAATCATGTTCGTTGTAGAGGATGGGTCTCAAATACTTATTTTAATTAGTTTTTAGTTTTTGTTGATATAGTTTCCACGTGTTGGTCCGGGTTTCCTATGTTGTATTATAGATAGCCATTCTATCTACATCGCTATAAGGCAGCTCATAAGAGACAAGCATAGGTTAACTGGGACACTACCAACATGACCACTGGTGGAATCGTGCTGAGCAGTAACTCGCCCGGGTAGTGATCTACCACCTTACCTATTCCTATCTCCATCATAACATAGGCGTGTTCCAATCCAGAGGGTAAGGTAGCCGGTAAGCTTGCACATATGATCTTAACAGCCCAAACACAGGACAGTGATGCACCTATAACATCTACAGTGTCTATAGACATCGGTTGTCTCTTACCATCAGGAGAACAATGTGTTTATTCGCTGTCTTATTATTAAAAAATCACGGTACATTTAATAAAGCCTGGTGACATACAGACGAACAGACTTATAGACAGACAGATTTTCAAAGGGACATCGGTGTCTTATTAATAATTTAGTTGTAATTCGACTATATTTTTTAACCTCCCTTTTGAACGGTTAATGAAGATGACTAGGTGCTAGAGTCTTGCAACGACGGATTGGTATCACCGCCTTACCCATAATATATAATATTACATAATAGCGTTCGTGCTCGCCATTTTCGTGTTCTGGTTTGGAGGGTAGAGTAGCCGGTAAACTTACTCACACAAGAGGCTTACCATTCCAGCCTCCGGTTGACAACGAACCATTTCCACCTTTAGTGTCTATAGGCGACGTATATTTCTTACAATCAGCAAAAAAATATCATAACAAAAATGACAAAATGACTAAAACTTATTACGCATATCACTTTATTATAAAATATCACATTTTACAAGTAAATTGAGCAACCTTGAATATAAGTTATCAGTCTAGATTAAAAAATAGTCAGGCCCAACGTACGAGCCGCATTTTGGAAAATCAGCGGGGGCTTGAACGAAATCCTTCGTATCACCAACTTTGAAGACAAAGTCCAGTCCACGAGTCCAGTGCGCCGATTTCTCGTCCCTCATTAACCAATACCCTGGATTATCCGCCTTAAACCTAAGAGCCACCACGCTGAATCGTGGTATGACTATCGTATCTTTGATCACTGGATCTCGGAGATTTGTCCTTGGAAAAAGTTCTCCCCCCCTGTGCATCTCTATTATTTTCTCTTTCTCATAACTATTATTTAATAGCCTGATACCTATTACGTGGAAACTGTAGCCATGGAGGTGGAAAATGTGGTCAGAATCTCCACCTGAAACAAAGCAAAATTTTTATAAAAATACCTTTTATATTTTACTAGCCTACTTCGTAGGGGTACACTATACATGTTATATACACAAAAACCTTTCTCTTGAATCACTCCATCTATTAAAAAAACTGCATCAAAATCTGTTGCTTAGTTTTAAAGACAAATTACAAAACAAATTGGACAGACAAAAAAAGTGACTTTGTTTTATAATATGTAATAATTCTG